>CAKALG010018842.1:5596-19159 GCA_916700815.1 Helicolenus hilgendorfi | reverse complement strand
CGGTCGGGAGGCTGAGGCAGGAAAAGCACCAGGATCAGCAGAGATTCATGGAGAGACCTCCGTCTGGTCAGCTAACATTACTGCCAAGCAGCTGAAATATAGAGTGATATTGTGGTTTTAGCTGACGTGTGTCGCTTCACTGTTTTGAGCGATGCTCGTTCATGTATATGTTGAGCGAGCACAAGCGCGAGCGCGAGCAACAGGACGCTGACTTTCGTTGACTTAACGGCCACAGGTGTCGCTGTTAACAATCAATTTCTTATTCTTACAAACAGTCCCTTTAAGTATTATATAAAAAAGTTCAACTAATTTATAAAAGAATGTTACGGCATTCAATCCACTTGAAATACACAGAGGTTTGAAAAAAAAAAAATCCCCTATGAATATATGCAAAGTTAAAGCTGTGAGATTAAAGGTGCAGTGTGTAGGATTTATGTGTGTCAATTTTCTCCCGTATGCCGAGCGTGTAGGAAAGCTATGATGGCCGACGCGAAAAAAGTGAAAACGTGAAAACGTGAAAACATGAATGGCCCTCTCTAGAGCCAGTGTTTAGTTTGCCGTTATGGGCTGCTGTAAAAACATGGTGGGCGGCTCCGTGAAAAGATCTCGCTCCATATGTAGATATGAAGGGGTCATTCTAAGCTAACGAAAAAACACAACAATTCATGTTTTCAGGTGATTATACACTTAAGAAAATATACTTATTGATGTAATATTCCCCATGATGACACACATTGAATGACAGCTCCCTCATTTGCATAATGAGGCAGAAATGCATAATGACATGTAAAAGGAAATGTGTAAATAAATGTATAAATAAAAGAATACAGAAATAAATAAGTTTTGGGAAATAAATAAGGGGTGAAATGCAAAAGTAAAGTTGTGCATAAATAAATAAATGTATGAATAGATAAATAAATACATTAATTTAAAAATAAATATGAAATAAATAAGATAAAGGCAAAAATTAAAAAAAATTAAAAATTCATCACAAATAAATACATAAATAAATAAAAGGGAAAATTAAACAGAAGCATAAATAAATAAGGGAATTAATGCAAAGATATATAAAGAAGCAGATTAAAACAGACATCAATTTATGTCACATTTGATCAATTAATTAATGACTACATGTATTTCTATTGTTATTTTTGGTACATTTAATGGCATATTTATTTATTTATCGAATAATTTATTTATTTTATTTATTCATTTTACATTTTGGCAGGTTCCATCTTCCATAGTATCTCATTGCATGAGCTACAAACAGAAATTGGATTTGATATGAGTGTCTGGAACACAAGTGGCAACAAATGTACACAGAGAAATAGATAATTATGAGAACTATTAGTCCAGACTACAACTGAACCTCATCTGTCATAAATAATGATGAACAGCCATAAGCAGTAGGTTTCTCATACCATAATGTTAATGTGTGTGGAAGGAAGGTTTCTCTGTGGTTTTTATTCACTCTAAAGTGAGATACTGCCAAACCACATTAAGTGGGCACAACATATACGCTTTTCTTCCTGATGTATTTGTGCAAAATCCCCGCACTCAGGTGCTGACGGTTGTATGTGTCACAATAGTTTCCTAATGATCGTCCATAATTATAACTGACTGCTTATGAGATGGCCTACTCGACAGTTTCCATGATCACCAAATTAATTTAAGTCTAACTTTTGAATTCAAACTAAAATCACATATCTTCGGTCACAAAATCCTGCAGTTGGTCTGCCCTGCTTTCACACCACAAAAAAAACATACGTTTGAGAACAAGTATGCATAAAGCTTTAGAATGAGTAACATCAGCTCATGGTGCCTGACAGACCTTATTGTGTAATTTAGTTAAATGTTGTTATTGATATAAGGTTTCTTGTATGTTTATATACTATTTATAGACCACTATTATTTTTGGGGAAATGAGGGGAGAGAGAGATGGGGAATGAAACGCAAAACAAAACTGCTGCCAATGCGTCTGCAGTGTCAGTCTGGCTGCAGTCTGCCTGTTGTCTGGGCCAAAACCAGCAGGTAAAATAATCATTTGGATTAAGGACTTGTCAAGAACATTTGAATTGAATTTAGGAGCAGGGGGACAATTAAAGCCAAGTTCACACTACACAACAGCAGAAAATAAGCTCTGTGGCAAACAAACGTTTATGATTCTTGCCCATTTTGTTTCGTAAGAAAATCTTCACAAATGAACAGCATTTTTATGATTTTTGAAGTGTGATCGCAATCGGCAGCAGTAAAAAAGGAACTACGCCACGGTCGCATGAGCGTAAGAACACACAACAAGGCTGTAAAGGCGGACGAGGGGTCTTGATGACGTTTAGTAGTCTTATTTAGCTACTTGTTAGCAACCGCCTTTGTTAAGACTTCCTCTACCTTGTCTGCCTGTTGCTTGGCTTGTGTGGCTGCTGTGGTGATGGGTGTGGCAGAAGGTCGTCAGTGAAATTGCAGCACCTAAGCTCATCAGCATCACTACGCAACACTTGGGCCATGTGTGCCAGTGCTCTTTTAAAAAAAAAACCTGTTAGAGCTCATTTGCTGGTCCCCTCTCCTTCCTGAGACACCCATTTGGCTTTGGGTTGGCGTATTGTTTGTGTTGCTGCACCATACAACATTGCTCTCACACATTTTTCCACTCATGCACTCATTTACACAACTGAATTCACTGATTCCACATGCCACTGTTAGTTTAAGTTCTCCTCTGATGTTTTCTTTGAATTAATAATTCATTTGTTAATTGGCTTTGTTGACTGTATCCCTCTTTTGTCATGGCTAGGTTTGTGACAAGACGCGTAAAAGCTTCAAAATTCACAATATTTACTGACTTTTTTTATATATCGTAGAACAAAATGTTAAAATCTCTTTAAGCTTGTGTTAACTACAGACCTTATTTCAGGCATCTAACTAAAAAACCCAATCAAAAAACCCATCGACTTCCAGATGAGGGGAACCGGAAGTGCCAAAATGCTAACTTGTTTCTAGGTCAGGAATCATCTAAATCAGGAAAAAAGGGAAGGGATGTAACAGAAAAAAAGGTACATTCTGACCAGAGAAGAAAACAAACCAGTTTTTAGTTTCGATCAACCGTATTATGAGCTGTGGAAACATTTCACAACAAATTCAATATATTTTTTTGTAAACATTTTGTTAATGGGTGTTCTATTTTGCTTTTTTTTTTAAACGTACCATAAAATGTTACAGGTGCGTAGGACAAAAAAAAAAACTCAGTCATTTTACGTGGTTAAAATGTTAATTAAATAAAAGTGTGCAGTATTTCTAATTTCAATTACTCAGATAAAATATTTCTCTTTGTTTTTAGTTAAGTTGATTGTAAGGTTTGAGCAGGAAATGAGGGGTTAGCGAGTGGTTACGGCAGTGAGCGACCTTTACTGAGAATCAGGATGTGGTTTATCGGCTACCTCCAACAGTTATTCTCAACAGCTAGTCTTCCTTTGAAATAGTGTGAGAGTTCCTTTTTTTTTGAGTTGGCTGCCATAATTTTAACACTCACTTGATTAAAAAAAAAAAAAAAAAAAAAAACCTTCAATGGAGTCAATTGCAATTTTTGTTTGGAACTGAACTTACTCTTGTTCAGAACTAAAATAAAATCTGGCTGTGGAGACTATATTGTGAAAAGACACACATCACCTATGGCCACCGCCATCACGTCCATTACCAATATAGTTCCTCAGCACAGAGAGGACTGAGGCAATGATGAACTCCCTCCATTTTCCATTTCCGTTCGATTGAAAAATACTAACAATTATGGGGATCCACACATCCAGCAGAAAACAAAGGCTCAGAATTTATGCTGCTGCTGAATTTCCATGTTTTACCCCATTATACATACATTGTGTATTTCATTTTTAGGAAGTTTCTTTTCATTTTACTGCAGTGTGAGAACAAACAGGATCACTCTTCACAGGTCTTTGATGCTATTTCTCCATCTGCTAACCACACTGCCTTGTTTTTGCAGTCAACATGATGTCAATATCGCAGTTCTGACTTTATGCAAAACTATGAGGAACTTGAAATGAGCCACAGTAAAATAAGCTACCAGGAACACAATTAATAGTAAGGGCTCTGCACGAGAGTTTTATAGAGAGACCTTTCATAAATGAAGTAGTTTTACAGCAATAGAGGAGGAAGTAAATGTAGGACAATTATTCTGGTGTCAGCTGTGACCTGATCAGACTGTGCTGAAAGTGCACCACAGTAGAGAGGCACTAGTGACTCTGTATAAAACCGCATGACAACTGAAAACCTCTGTTGAAAACACGATGTCAGAGGCAAACATTAAACCAAGGGGGTGCAAGAACCTTTTATCTGGAGATGGCAGATGTCTGCTCTGTCTCTTGCACAAATCAATGTGCGGGTTTGTTTTTTACAGACAATGCATGAAATGACAATGCGTAAGTGTTGCTTACGCATTGAGACTCTGCAGCTCGACACTCGGCTTCTTTTAGCTCAGTGCCGGTCCGTAGTGATACATCAGACCGGCATTGTTTTTGTTAAGGTTTCTGAAATGTGTTTTTAAAAGAAAAACATTTTCCCTGGATGACAGTAGGGTGTGATAGTGGCCATCAACTGCCAGAACAACAATCAGGATGACCTTTGATGATTTTAGCTTCTGTGTTGGTCTGTGTGAATTTATACAAGATTAACTATTGGACCTTTTTTCCAGTTTTACAAGTTTTTTTTCTCATAAATTTATGATTTAATAATCTTGCAAATTTGTGAGTATTTTTTCTCGTAAATTTGCCATGTTAATCTCAGAGAATATCCAAGAGTTTTTTCTCAGAATATATACTGTATATATATATATACACGTATATATATGTATTACCTATAATGGCCCTAATATGCCATAATTGCCTAGTTCTCGAATATAAGATGACCCCACACTTCAAATGTAATTTCCATGTTATATTAAGGCCAGTATGGTAATTTGTAAAGACCTCACCCATTGCTGAGCACTAAAAAATTCCAACAATTGTTTTCCGGCTCAATTTTGTCACTTGGAATAAGATGCATGAATGTTTTATAGTGACAAATCTGCCAACATGTGTGTCTCCTGTAAAAGCCCTTCAGTTTATTTTTTCTTTGTTTTTTTTTGGGCCCGCCACCACCACCCCTCTTCAGAGGACTACATTTACTGTGTTTTAATTATTTTTCAAATTATTAGCCAATGAAGGAAAAGAAAAGTGATAATACTAATAATAATCATAATCTTAGTCACACCATATTACTTAAAAAAAGCGGGGGGAGGGTAAGCTGGCCACCTTAATAACATATAAACAATTAAACAAACAACAACAACGACAAAAAACGTTCAAGATTGGACATGGACAAATACAGTATATGTAAACAGACAAATATCAACAATGACAGAAAACAACGAGCTGACAAACATAGAACAGAGACATAGAAATTAAGGTCCTTTACTTTTCACCACTTCACAGTTCTGTCAGCACCAATTAGACTAATGACTAATGACTGATGTCAGTCACACAACAGAGGAGACGCTCAGGTGAGAGCGTGTTCCCTATTTGTACCTGTTTTTCCTCTGTGACCAAACGGAGCCAAAGTGTTATAAAACCCAGCGCCCAAATCAGGAAATAAAGATAATTGGAGCAATAACAGCAATTGATGACATTTCTAATCTGTTAGCAGCACAACATGCATAATTAGCGCAGCTACAGATTCACGACTTTGAGTTTCTTGTACCTGTAAAGACAAAAATGATAATGAGAAGTGGAACATGTTTAACTGATCAATGCAAATTATTTTAAAAAAGCATGTTAGTTTCTTGCTGAATTTCCTTTCCTTGAAAGTCAAAGTACTAAAGTTCCTGTTTTTTTTTTTTCCATGTGTGTACTGCATCTTCCTCTTTTTAAACAAAGTAGGTTGACATATATAAGGTGTAGTTCCACAGCAAAACCAGTAATGTGCACATTTCCTCATCATGATGAAGCTGATTCTGTGTTTCGCTCTCATCTGGATGCTCTCCAGCACAGGTAACTCTACTCACTCCTAAATCGGGTGTTAATATACAACTTTTAAGATATATAATGCTATTTTGAATGTTTATGGTAAGAATTTTATTAAAAAAAAAAAATTAAAAAAAACCTGAACATGAACTTCACTTTACTGGTCACAGAAGTTCCTCTAATCCAGATAACATGACATTTCACAAAGCGGCTAAGAATGTAGGCGAGGTCAGTTAAAGTTAAAGAGGTGGAGGTGAATGGAGAAGGAGACGGTGCAGGGGTCACTGTACACTATTTAAATAGATGAGTTGACTTTTAAATACGCAGTAAATAAGTTGAGGTGATATTCCATTGTGATGAAATCACGTCTGTGGTTTTATGATCAAATCATTCATGCTCATTGTTCAGCTCACCATGATCATTTAACTGATAAATATTTTCCTTGGTGTAGCTGGAGCTCTTCAGTGTCAGAGTACTCACAATTCTACCCAGACTAACTGTACATCCACTGAACATTGTGCAGCAGCTGCCATACAAGGTAAGTGTAAAAAGTGTAAAAACGAATCCGTTGTTTCCTCATGTCATTTAGATTTCTGAATTACAATGTCTGCTCCGTCTATCTTTTTCATTAACATTTCCAAATTGCACTTTGATTTCACAGACAGCTCAGGAAGACGACAGTCTAAGCTCTGTCTGCCGTCCTCCGTCTGCAATCCAAACAATCAGACGTTCTCCTACAACATTGGCTTTTCTAACTTCACTGCGTTTGTTCACTGCTGCAACACTGATGACTGCAACCAACAGCATGTGTCTTGTAAGTAAAGTAAGAAGAAGTGTTAGTATTGAAGAAAGAAAGTGACATTTATATATCAATGGAATAGGAAATGTTTTATCTAGGGCTGTCACAGGTAACAATAATACGCTAATGCAAAATCTGGAATCTGGCCTTCAGGTAACATAAAAACATGAACCATTTCTGCTAATAGATCCCTCGAAATGTTACACACTGGAAAACGCAGCACTGAAACGCAGCCTTCATGTTTTTTCTTTGCTAATTCACTATGACGTGTCTCAACAAAGAAAATAGAGAAGTTGGTAACGAACAAGGCTAAAAGAACATCACACACGAATATGTGAGTTTGTGCAAGACATAACCTACTTATATAATAAAAAACGTAAAGTATGTTTGCTTTTTCAATGACCTATTTATTATTGAGGTAAAAATAGAGAGAGGCAGTGTCGTCAATTCAACAACAGCAGGTGTGGCAATGCTGAGAACATCAACAACACTGCACAAACACTCTTTCAGCACAGTCTGATCAGGTCACAACTGACACCAGAATGATTGTCCTACATTTACTTCCTCCTCTATTTCTGTAAAACTACTTCATTTATGAAAAGTCTCTCTACAAAACTCTCGTGCGAGCCCTTAATATCAACTGTGTTCCCGGTAGCCTATTTTACTGTGGCTCATTTCAAGTTCCTCATAGTTTTGCATAAAGTCAGACCTGTGATGTTGACATTATGTTGACTGCAAAAACAAGGCAGTGTGGTTAGCAGATGTAGAAATAGCATCAAAGACCTGTGAAGAGTGATCCTGTTGGTTCTCACATTGCAGTAAAATGAAAAGAAACTTCCTAAAAATGAAATGCACAATGTATGTATTTATGGGGTGAAACATGGAAATACGGTTTTCAGCAGCAGCATAAATTCTAAGCCTGTGTTTACTGCTGGATGATTGGCAGGTTTTATCAAATTTTTAAATAACACTTTTTGCCATGTGTCCTGTTCTGTTTCAGACCCTGATGTTCAAGAAAAAAACAAGCTACAGTGTTTCACCTGTGATGATGGTCAAAGTACTGTCTGTAACAAGACAGAATGGTGTGTGGGAGATCAGGACCGCTGCATTAGTGGGAGTGGTGAGCCCTCATACTGCATATTGATCAGATAGTCTGCTGCCTTCAACTATTCCTTGTAATAATTCTGAGATCTGTAAAACTGTGGTTGTATAACAGTGATTTTGTCATCCACAGTGATGCTTTCGAACAACAACGAAAAAACCTTTGGCTGTGCCTCGAAAAACCTGTGTGAAGCTGCTTCTAAGCTGCGTTA
This sequence comes from Helicolenus hilgendorfi, assembly GCA_916700815.1. Taxonomy (NCBI): domain Eukaryota; kingdom Metazoa; phylum Chordata; class Actinopteri; order Perciformes; family Sebastidae; genus Helicolenus; species Helicolenus hilgendorfi. Next base: position 11,045 of record CAKALG010018842.1, on the reverse strand, counting down.
CCTGGATGTCTATCTTAACTTCACCAATGGACCAAAATGTTGTGAAACCAGCCACTGTAATTCTGCCTGGACCGTCAAACTGAGTGTTGTTCCTTTTTTGCTTGGACTCATTTTGCTTGTTGCCCGTTAGAACCAACCCGGTCTCACAGGAAGGCGTATAAATACCACGACATTACACGGACATTCTGCGCGTCACTTTTTAGCGTTTTCGTGTGTCATTTGTACACCATGCAAACGTCTGCAGTCAGCAAAAATGTCATGGTTGGGCTTAAAATAAGTATGTAAAACACGTACGCACACAACATAACACAACTACAGAAAATACGTCACAAACGTCAATAAAGATCATGTGACGTCACTAACATAACTTACAAAACAAAACACCAATCACCAACGGTCTTGACACGGGTCTCCTAGTTAAGAGTCCGGTGTTTGTTGGGCTCCCAGTGTTCCCACTGTGGCCCATCCACCTCCCAACCCGCCCACCATAAGTGGTCTTTCTCGCTTTTCGTACTGCGTCACTAACTCTTAATGTAGCATTTATATGCAGAGGCGTTTACATTGCAGTGAGTACAGGATAGGTGGCTTACAAATGACACATGGAAATCAAGAAAGGTGTACTTATTGCAAGCTAAACGCCTTGCACATTATTTTGGCATTTATATGGCTTTTCATGTGAATGGACGGGATAGAACAAAGAGCAGGGCCTAACATAGCAGGAATTTAAACAATAAGAAACCTGATTAGAACACAAATCAATACATGCAGACATGTGATATGCAGAACATACAAGTGAAAGAAATACAAATAAAAATACAAAGCAAAATTCTTGCTTTGTGTTGGCAAGCAATTGCCTTTCTACAAATCCGTCAAACATTAATATTTGTTTATAGTCGCTCTTGTGTCACATGATGAATGAAAGTCCAATTTTTTCCTCTTCTTTAGCTCTGGTTTGGTCTCCACCATCTCTTGAAAAAAATATCTGGCACTTTACGTTTATGTTATATGCCATACTATTAATCAAATGTTGAATATAAAAATGATGCTTAACTTTCTATATATTTTTTTCGGGTCATATTTTTGCAGTAATCTTTGGAATATATAATAACTACTGTAATATATACTAACCACCATAATAAAAGTTATGATATGTTATGTTAAAATGGTTCCTGATTTTATTTGTGTTGCTCAGATTTATTGGATTAAGAAGAATAATTGATACATTTAGAAAATCATGTTAGACTGGATGTGAAAATAGGTTATTAACATATCCGGGCCACGTATTCTCATACAACGGAAAAGTTAATCCTCATTTTTTTTTGCATTTTCCTACAAATGTCTAGCGTCAATTTCTGCTCCAGTCTTTTCAAAATAAACTTCCGTCTTCACAGGAAACAACTTTGTTAGGTTCAGGTAAGAAAACTACTTAGTTAGGTTTGGGTAGGAAAACTACATAGTTAGGTTTAAGAAAGATTGTAGTTAAGTTACAAGACACCGGAAGTGGAGTAACTTAAGAACAGAAGTTACCTGACAAAAACGACTTAGTTAGCTTTAGGAGAAGATTATGGTTTGGGTTAAAATAACACCAGAAGTGGTGTAACTTAAGTATGGAAGTTACGTGACAAATAAATCAACGTTGACTTCTGGTTTCCCACGGGAAATGAACACTAGTCTCCTGGGTGAGAGTCTGATGTTTTTCGACCCACCCATCCACCCCAACGTCCCTGCCTATGCTGCGTTCGCCACTCTTTATATTTCCTTATTCACAATTACGTGGATTACATACAAATTGATTTTGTGGGATATACTATATACGAATTACAGTGCATTTACTTTTTGTAGTTACAGCTATGAACGGTGTATGACAACAGCCTGATCTGGGGCGTTTTTGATTGACGATCAATGATTTCACCACGTTAAAACTTGAAATGGTATAAATACGAATGGGGCAGCATTTTACAGCGACATATCACGTTACCTTGACAAAGCCAAACATCTTAATATCCAATTGTGGGTTTTTATGTTACGTTTTTTTACTGCCTGATTTGAATGTTTTCCAGGCTCTTCTCTGTGAAAATCAGGTTCCTCTGCCTCCTCCTAGTGCTCCTAATGGCATCTCCAAGTTTCCACCATACCTGAACCAAAACAACCATTCAGGGTCAAGGAGTCTCTGAGCAGCTGTCAATCATTGCTCACAAAACTATCAAACTGTCAAACTAGGCAGCACTGATCAAATATAAAACAAGATTCTGTACTGTAATGCCTATTTTTTGCCTCAAATGTTTTAAGAAATCTATTTAAGTGTGCTGTTTAGCTGTGAAATAAAAAGAGAAAGTTTGTGGCCTGGTCGTCATGTTGGAAACAGTCAAGCCAAAACCAAGCACCGCCCTCCAACCGATACCAACTTTCTCTCTTTTCTTTTCATGTCTGTGTATGCTCCTCTTTTTAAACCAGTAATCTGCACATTTGCTCATCACGATGAAGCTGATTCTGTCTCTCTCTCTCATCTGGATGCTCTCCAGCACAGGTAACTCTACCTACTCTTAAATCAGGGTTTATGCAGGTATTAGAAATGTAGTTAGCTAACTAGAATTCAATTTCAAATGGAATCGAAGTAGTTTGAGGGAAGAATCAGGAGAGAAAGATTAAGTAGCTTAAGTACAGTGGCAGAGAGAGCATGATAAATCCTATGCTTAATCCAGCACTAAATGACTCAAAGATATATATATATATATGTATATATAAACTTTTTCCTGCAGCTGCAGCTCTTCAGTGTGTTACAAAGAAAACGCACAGCAACGATACAGTCCTACAGTCTTGTAAATCTGATGATGACTTGTGTGCAACAATTGCCCATCAAGGTAAGAAGTATAGATTAAATCATTTTCCTCAAATCATTTATTTTACGTTCAGTTTGAATTTAAATGTTTGCTTTATTCCATTTAGTCCTGGTGTGTTTCTAACATTAAAGAAATTGTGATCAGATTTCGAAGAAATGCTGAAGCTGAGAAAGGGCATCTTCCGGTCATGTCTGCCGTCCTATCTCTGCAATCAGACATTTTCAATGAGTTATGATGTTTGGAAGTTGGCTTCATCTGTTCATTGCTGCAACACAGATGGCTGCAACAACCAACGTATATCCTGTAAGTATTTTTTGATTTCCTTTGATTTGTTTATGGACATACAGAATACACCAAAATGCCTTGTGCTGCGAAACGGGACCTTAAGTTTACTGGCACCCTTATCAGTCGATCAATCAAACAAATTCACTTGCAAATGCAATTCAAAGTCCTTTACAGATGACTGACCACCTCATAATAAGACAGCACAAATGCAAACAGTAAAACAATTTGGGACTAATGCACGTAAGAAATAAAAATCATAAAACCAATAAAATAGATTAAAACTAAAACTGCAAAATAGATAAAAGACAATAACAAATACGATTGATAAGAGGGAATTTTCAAAGACAAATAAAATAAAAGAAATCATTGAATAAAATAAATTATGGCCATAAAACATTGTAATAAAAACCAAGGCTATAAAGAGGTAGGTTTTTCAGTTGCTCTTTCTTGGGCAGACTGTTCCAATGGCTTGCTGAGTGACTGGTACTATATTATTCCAATATACTATACAGTACTATAAAGTACTGTATAGTACTATAAATACTATAACACAGGCTTGAGATACAGTTTCTTAACTTGGAAATTTAACCCTGACTTATGATGCTACTTGATGCAAAAAATCAGTTGCACAGCAGTTAGCGAAATAGTCACAAAATTGAATATACTGATTCGTGTAGACACACATTTCAAAATTCGTGATAGTCAGCACAAAACCAATTTGTATGTAGTCCATGTAATTGTGAACCAGGAAGTATAAAGAGCGGCAAACACCGCGTAGGGAGGAGATTGGGGTGGATGGGTGGTTCAAAAAACACCAGACTTTCGCCCGGGTGACTGGTGTTAGTGTCCCGTGTGAAACAAGAAGTCAACGTTGATCTACTTGTCACGTAACTTCCGTACTTAAGTTACGGCATTTCCAGAGTTATTTTAACCCAAACCACAATCTTTTCCTAAAACTAAGTAGTTTTTGTCATGTAACTTTGAAACTTACGTTACGCCACTTCCGGTGTTATTTAAACCCAAACCGTGATCTTTTCCTAAACCTAACTAAGTTGTTTGTTGCCTAAGCCTTACCAAGTCAATCTATTCCTAAACTGGAGACTGGAGTGGAAATTGACACGTGTGTCACGTGTTGCTGGACATTCGTAGGAAAACGCACAAAAAATACATTGTTGAAAGTCGTGCTGAGCGTCACGAAAGAAATGGAAATTCGTGTCAATGTACACCAATCAAATAGATTAAAATTTGGGATTGTTTCATGAACTGCCGTGAGACTGTTTTGAAAAACTTTGCTGACACTATACCTCAAAAATGTGGCTAAGAGCTGTTGTTCTTAGCCACATCCTGCCACATATTTTCAGTTGAGCCTGCTCACTGTCTTTACCAGTCTAAAACCTTCATTCTCTTTCTATAACTGTAATCCGCTCACTGTATAAAGGCATACAGATAGGTGATTTCCAGGATTTATCTGGGATTTAGTTACCTTGCGAGTGCCAAAATGATCAGTTAAAGCAATATCCAGGACACCTGATTTGCAGATCACATCCCAACGCTAGTAACAGGTTCAAAATAGGCTTGCTGTTAACAGACGTTGTAGCTCAGGAATAAGTTGTTTCAATCTAGTCACATTTCAAAAGTTTGACAGTTATTTATCTAGATAATTTTTACTAGGAGGCAATGACATGTTTGTATTAAAATCACCTGATATAATACATTTAGACATACAAAACATTTCTTAAAGTTCTGTATGAGAAGGCAATAATACATTGTTCTGTTATTGGGCAGATAGGTGGAATAACCAATGAGCCCAATTTCCACATCAGCTGTGGGGGCTATCTAGCTATGTCTCTGACACTGCCATCACAACAGCTTTTAACGCAACTTATAGGCAACAAACACAAGGCTTTCAACCAGGAGACCGCTGTTTGTGTCCCGTGTGACACCGAGGGATCTGACACAACGTCAGTGTGTGGCGAGGTGGGATGAGAACGTGTTGGGTGACCAGATCATAAATCTTTTACGTGAATTTGTTCACATTAGATGTGAACAAATTTATGGAATTAAGTACAACCAAATGCTATATAAGACATTTGTAGGCAACCAAAAAGGTTATAATTAACTTTCATGAACTGAAAACACACTGCGAAAGTTGTAAGATGAAAATACGGACAACTCCCCGATCGGACGACGCCGTGGTGGCAACCTGTCAATCACAAGGTAGCCACGCCCTAAAGCATCCCCTGCTTTATGGTTTATTTGACTGTAAATGGGACCATAGTTTACCAAATGAACATCATGCTGTATTGAAGAAGACTTGAAACTAG
>CAKALG010018839.1:0-15826 GCA_916700815.1 Helicolenus hilgendorfi | reverse complement strand
TCTGTAACGGCAAACTCCAACTGGCGGAGAAATACCGGGAGCTGTCCAACCTGGCAACCACATGCTGGGAAAAACAGAGTCGGCTTGGTGAGTTTGACCCGCTGCTGATGAGACAAAGAGGAGGAGGAGGAGGGGTGCTGGGGTGGGGGGTGTATTTCTGGTTTCATATAGGACGCCAGTGAACGAGACATAAGTCAAGAGGAGTGTGGTTGTGATGACAAGGTCACTGGTTCAGATTCCACGACTGGATGGGTAAATATGGCTCGCTAAGTGAGAGTGGAGCTGCTTCCTAAAAGGACCTTTTTCTATATGACCTTGTTGTAGTCCTTATTTAGTTAAACAGCCACAGACCTCTCATAAGGTTTTATGTAGACGTCAGTGAAAATAAACCAAAAGAAGAAAATCTGAAGATTGCGTCCTAACCACTGAAGGTCAAAACTAATTACACATGATATCCCACAGTGGCTCCTCATTGTCTTACCTTGTAATTGCAGACGTACCGCGTTTACTGCGCTCTTTGAGACATAGAAAGCAAAATTCAATCACTTTTGACTCGCTGTGACACTCCGGCTGGTTGCAGAGAATACGGGACGTTTCACATCAGAGTACAGAAAAGCTTCAGAGCGTCAGTGAGACGAGCCTTCAACCGCTCAGCGAAAAGCCTCAGCGTGACTGCAGTTCTTGGTCATGGGAACGAAATGGAGCATATCAAATGCCAGCAGGAAGCTTGCAGCAGTTGTCAAGGAATTTGCGGGGTGAAAGGGGCCTTGTCTTTGTTTAGGCAAGTCATGCTTTTGACAGGGCGGCTATGGGGCAGCACCAGAGGATGTCTTCTTAAGCCTCAGCCCTAAATTTAAGCCTCATGGGCGAGCTTTAGAAATTCTTCCCAGTGTACAGAGCCAAGCCGAGAGCAGGTGATAAAATAAATCCTGCTGCATTAATTTCCAGAGGTAATGTCAACTGCTACTTGTTTATGACTGTTAGCTTTTATGGAGCAGTTCTTGGTTTGCTGTAATGAAAAGACGTTGCCAGATTTTGCACGTCGGCCTCAGCTGCCGGCCTGTGATGGAAGTTGGGTGGAATGTTAAACTTCCTGTCGATGTGTGCGAGCAGATGCTGTCCCACCTCCCCAGCAGAGCAGGATGGGTGGGGGTCTGTCCTTCCTCCGCAAAACATCTGATTCTCATTCGCTGCAACAAAGGAGGAGGGAAAAAAGAAAAGATGAATGATGAGGGCCTTGTTTTGAGGCGAGTGATCACAGCAGAGACAAACTGTGGAGTGGATCAAGGCAGACAGCTGTATTGTTTAATACATCCTGCTGGTTGGTGGATGGGGATCTGTGACCAGAGAAAGCTGGCAGTGTGTGGTGTGGTTGTGGTCCTTAGGTGGAGTTGAGACCTTGAGTGTTTCAGACAGTTTCTCACAACTATTATTGGCATCTGCTTCTCTCTGCTGCTAGCCTAGATGCTAATCATCGTCTCTGACTTCTAAACTTTTGAGATAAAAGATCCCCTTCACACACACACACAGTTGACCCTGTTTTTTAAATGGCGGTTGTATTATTTGGGGTTTTACGGCTGTCAATCGATTTAAATATTTAATCGCGATTAATCGCGTGATTGTCCATGATTAATATTGATTAATCACACATTTTTTATCTGTTCAAAATGTACCTTAAAGGGAGAGAAACCCTCACTGGTACTGCATTTAGCATAAAACAATATGCTCAAATCATAACATGGCAAACTGCAGCCCAACAGGCAACAACAGCTGTCAGTGTGTCAGTGTGCTGACTTGACTATGACTTGCCCCAAACTGCATGTGATTATCATAAAGTGGGCATGTCTGTAAAGGGGAGACTCGTGGGTACCCAGAAAACCCATTTTCATTCACATATATTGAGGTCAGAAGTCAAGGGACCCCTTTGAAAATGGCCATGCTAGTTTTTCCTCACAAAAAATGAGCGCAAAATGAGGGCTTTAAGTGCCTAAACATAACCATAAAAACAATGCTTTCGAATAGATGCTATTGTATGGAAGATGCGAGAGAGGATATTGAAAAACAAAGAAAAAGGTTGTCAGTGAACTTTTTGCAGATGTGTTATGTGTGAACATTTTGTCACTTCTTTAAAAAGTAGCTTTCAAAAAATCACTCTGAGATAAAAAGCAAAATTAGGGTATGTATTTATTTTTCCTGAGGCCTATTTTTTTTAAAAATATTAATGGGGTCAAATGTTGACAGTTTGGATCACTGGGAGATATTTTTAGCACAGCCACAGAGCTATTTAAAACAGCACACACTGTCAGATTATGGTGTCACTAACTGTGAATCAAAGAGTGAGAGATTCTTTCTAGATTTAGCAGTTATACAGTTAGAAGTCCATATTAAAAACAGTTAACAGTACTAATATTTCAGGTGACAGCTGCAGCTGCAGGCAACCAGAACGCACAACATAGAGTAACTGATATTTGTTTTTAGCTAGAGATATGTCCACGATCATGTGCACCATGTGTCAGTGGTGTTTGCTGTATTCACATTCCCATGTGGCCACTTTCCCTGCATGTTGAAGTGGTGTGTATGGGGCTGTTGTAAGGATGATACTCTGTATATAAAGAGTGTGGATCATGGTTTCTTTATTTTTAAAGATAAGATAAGATTAGGACAATTGAAATATCACCTTTAACACCATTTATTAGCTATGTAATCATGTTTTCATCAGTTTAGTCAGACTGTTGTAGGCAGTCTGTGGCAGATCATTTGTTGCCTTGGAATGTTTTCAGCTTTTTGACTTCTCTAGTCTACTGATTACATGTTACATTTTTTCTTTTATTTCCTCTAATCCATGTGTCAACCCATGTTTTACATTTAAAGGGTGCAGACATGGCTTTTTGTGACAAAAAAATACATGAAATATAACATCAAATTGAGCTTTTACCCAGGCGACCACACAGTAAATCCTCCACCAACCCACTCGTTTAGAGGTCAACATCTGAACCTCCCACTACAGGACTGGACTTGCTCAGTCTTATTTTCATACTTGTATTTGTGATGTTGGGTGTGGTCATCAGAATGGGATTGTTTGTTGCCATCATACCAGAACTAAGTGAATGTGAACCGGGAGATGAGGCTTTTATACTCGCTTCCTCTGGGAGCCCAGCTGACTGGAGAACAAAGATGGAGATGCAGATGGTGTCTAGTAGCCTTTTTGTTTGGGACTTTCCATATTCAGATTTGAATAAAAGCATTATACTGAAGTCGCTTGTGGGTTTGAAGGATGTAAAAGATCTGAATGTTTCTTTGTTTCTCGTAACTTTGCTGTACATATTTTAGATATTTATGGGCTGTCAGGTCAGATTCACTTTTGCTGAGGGTGTTACTCTCAGTCTGTAGCAGTTACGTAAAAGCTGTCAGACAAAGCCCAGGGGCAAACTTCCTGTCTACCAGCTCAAATACCCGGGGGGTTGATACCCGGTAGAGATACTCTCGGCTTGGTTGTTCGTTCCAACATAATTGTCTGTTTGCAGGTGGGAAGCCGGCGAGGATTCTCCCTGTTGTTGCCGCGAGGGCTGAGTGATTTGAATGATCTTTTATCTTGTTTTGATGTTATTTGAATCAGGTAACAATGCAGTTGCTTGTTGTTGAGATCCTCCCTTGGTTCCTCAGATAAAAGTCAACCTCTAAATAGTAAAATTGATTAATTGAGCTCACGTTATTTCATTAGCAATAACATTACTCTTTTAGTCACTTACAACAGCTAGACAGCTATACAGTCTATTTACTCTGACGGGGAACTGAAGCCGTTGTCTGTGCTCTCGCCAAAGCAACCAGACCATTGGAAAAAAAACAACAATTTTCCTTGCAGAACACTGGAGTTGCTGGTCTACCGCTGCCTTGGTCGGTTAGTTTGTTTGTGTTATTGTGTGACTTTGTTTTGTTTGGATTTATTTGTGTTCTGCGAGGTAAAATTACTGTTTTTTCATAGGAGTCTGGTGGCTTTAAAGAGAGCATAGATGGATACAACAGCTTCAGTTCTCTGTCGGAAAGGGCTGTCTAACTGCAAGGTAAAGCAGTGAAAATATTCTAAATATAGCGTACACTTAAACTGATTTTTTAGGTGTTTAAAATCCATTTTGCTGCCGCCCCCGTCCACAGCAGTACATTGCTTTGCTCCTGTGCTGCTACTCCTGTCTGTTTCTCCAGACTCCATCTACTGTAGGTAATACACTCACTATGGGTAAGAACCTCATACAACCCCAAGTCAAAACACCTGAACTATCCCTTTAAGCTAACATTAGTTAGAGAGGACGAGCTGTTTCTCCAGCCACAAATCCTGGAGGTCCATATTTCACGGTTTCCCTCTTTGACAAAACCATCTTTGGCCGAGTGTAAATAGTTCAGACACCAGCGTGCAGAGAACATATTAACTAAACACCTCACAGGGTCAATGTCAATTAGCTACAGCTGAGTTAATTTGCCAGCCACAGTTGTTGTCGTCATTATTGTGGGATGTTAGAGGCTACAAGAAAATATTAAAAACAGGGCTGTCTATTGATTAAAATTAATTGCACATTTTTTATTAGTTCAAAATGTACCTTAAAGGGAGATTTGTCAAGTATTTAATACTCTTAGCAACATGGGAGTGGGCAAATATTCTGCTTTATGCAAATGAATGTATGTATGAAATTAACAACACATAACAATGACAAATATTGTCCAGAAACCCTCACAGGTACTACAGGTGCTGCATTTAGCCTGGCCATGTCAGTTTTTCCTCGCCAAAATTTAGCGTAAGTTTGGAGCGTTATTTAACGTCCTTTGCGACAAGCTAGTGTGGCATGGTTGGTACCAATGAATTCCTTAGGTTTTTCTAGTTTCATATGATACCACTATCTTCACTTTTCAAATTTCAACTTCAAAAATGAGCCCGCTACAACCAAAGATTAATTGCGTTAATGCGTTAAAGAAATTAGTGGCATGACACCCCTAATTAGAAGTTGACACAGTGTGTTTTCAGAGTTTGATTGAAGCCGCTTTGTGAAATATGGCTCGATAGATTAGACTCAAGTTATGCCTACAGATTTGGTTACCAAATGTGACAATTAAATCCACAGTCGCCGGCTCGAACTGTCACTCGACAGCTTGTTAAGACACTATTAATCATGTAAGTTGCAATTAAAATCCAGGCTCTTGCCATTTTAACGCCTTCACTCTTTCAAATCACAATTTTGATATAAAATCAATTAATCATCAAGTCATAGTTGCTGCACTAATGCTGTCCTATACCATACCTACACAGTGGGGATTTAATTTGGGGGGAATAGCCCTCCCCTAAACAACAATAGAGTTAGCAGTGACGTGGAAGAAAGTGTACAGGGACTTTGGTTTTCCATTTGGGAATAAAGACAGCGAGAAATCCTTGAAATAGATATAAATATAAAGCTGTCAGAAGAGCTCTTCCACTTGTAGAAACATGGATTCTGGCATCAGACTGGCTGTCTTAAAGCCAGCATTAATCCCATGAGCTGCATTGACCATGACTGAACAGGCCAGGAAAGATCATCAAGCCACAACTCAAACAACAGAGTGTACGGAAAAAAGATGTCAAGATGCTGATTACACTGTTTGATTGACAGGACACAGGAGCAGATGGTGGAAAAAAAAGATATTGTTATCATACCGTGATTACACGTGTTTTTTCTCCCAGTAGAGCGTGGCGGCATTCAGCTCAGATTCATGAATGAACTTGAAAATAGCAGTTTGTTTCACAGGGAGCTGTGAAGCTGTTATCGCACTCGCGTTGGATGTAACACAAAGCCTCTCAGGTTGCCGTGCTCTGACGCCGTGTCAGCAGAGGACAAACATGAGGCTGTAGTGCTGCAGGGGTGTAATTCACTGCTGACTTGCTGGCTAATTTTCAAGCCTCTGATACATCCATGCCCTGCAAGGCCCCATCTGTAATACCATGACCTATTTGTGTATAATCAGCAGCAGCGCGCCTGCCCGGCATGTTAAACTGCATTTATTCACTTGGTTTCTCATAACCATTCAGTACGGTGGAGTTAGCAGCTCTTTGTGTTCATTATTATCGACCGATGGCTCCATCAGTCAGTCGCATTGATATATAGCAGCCTTTGACCGGAGATGATGTGAGTGGCAGGTCAGGCATGAAACGTGGAAATGTGTTGTGCTTAAAGGCATGAATGGACGATGTAAGAAAAGCCATTGTGCATTGATATTTTACTGACATTTCTGTTCATTTTTCATGTATCAGTCCACTTACCGATTTGCATTTTACCAGACCTTCATTCATTTTTACACAAGCTTGCAAAAGTCTCTCTATTTCATGTCAGAATTGTCTCCATGATAAATGAGCAGCTCCACTTTCTTGTGATTGATTTGCACGAAAAACGTTGTACTTTGAGCTGCAATAATAGATTAATGCCTAAAATGTAAATAAACTAGGGCTGTCAATCGATTTAAATATTTAAATTTAATCGCACATTTAATCTGTTCAAAATGTACCTTAAAGGGAGATTAGTCAGTTATTTAATACTCATCAACATGGGAGTGAACAAATATGCTGCTTTATGCAAATGTATGTATATATTTATTATTGGAAATCAATTAACTAGGTGCTGACTTGACTATGACTTGCCCCAAACTGCATGTGATTATCATAAAGTGGGCCTGTCTGTAAAGGGGAGACTCATGGGTACCCATAGAACCCATTTTCATTCACAAATCTTGACATGATTGGTAACAATGGATTCATTAGGTTTTTCTAGTTTCATATGATACCAGTACCATACCACTCTAGCTTTAAAACTGAGCCCGCTGCAACCTCCGGATGATCGATTGTGTAAATGCGGTAAAAAAAATCAGTGGCGTTAAAATGAGTTTGCGATCTTTGACAGCCCTAACTTTGGCCAAAATTTTAATGATCCGATTTGAATACATAATGAACACCACTGGGAAGCTACAGAATGATATAAAAATCTAAAACAAAACAAAATAGTGGACCGGCCCTTTCAAGTGAAACACTCTCCAACCAGTAGATGTGTTAAATTAGGCATCAAAACATTAGTAATGTGATTAAAGCAGGAACGTCTGCATTGATCTATAAATTAGTGATTCTTAGCGTATCTGTTGCCCACAGCTGACTAAAGTTTCTCTTTCATTAGTTCATTAAACCCCTGCAGCCATCTGACACAACAGATAATGTTGACAAGTCTGCAGCCTCTGATTTTAGAAGTGCAGCGTCACGCTGTGGTGCCATTACACACAACCGTCCAGCTGTGTTTACCTTCATTAAATTACTTTACTGCAAATGACACCAAACTGCCACAGAATAATAACTACACACACCTCTGCACACACCAGACTGGTCTATTATTATAACTTGGCATCCTGTCTGTTTATGTGGAAGACATCGGATTAGTGAAGCTCAGTGTTTTATTCTTGAAATGCATCACGGTGCAAATGCTGTTTGTACCACATCAGTTACGACGTGAAAGACCGTAGAATTATGACTGAAATAGCATTGTTTAATGCGATCATGTAAACTGCTTCAACAAACAGTTTTTCCCATCGTCATCATTCTACTAATTAAACATCTGCCTCTGGCTGCAGATTTGTGGAGCTGTGTGTTCATGTCGTGCCGCTCTGTACCGTCGAGACAACAACATGATAGTCTGGAGGAGCCGTTTCTTCATTTTAATGCGTCTTGTTGTCATAGGTAGGGTTGTAACAGTATACTGGCATCAAGGTATGCCATTGTATGAAAGTTGACTTTAACATACCATGTACATTTGCTTATGTAGGTTATTTCAAAATACTGACATAAGTGAGTGTGTGAGTTGATGATACAGACAGGAGCAGTCTAGCTGTGCTGTCGAACAACTACAGTATATGTTAATTGTTAATAATCGAAGGACATTATTTTAAAAGCTCACAGCTGAATTTTTATTAATTAATTTAAAATGCTATAGTGCTGCTAACATGTACACTAACATGCTTCAATTATATAACATATTATAGTTAAATGCTATTTTTTTTATTCTCATTCCTTTAAAGCTGAGGTAGGTGAGATTGGAGCAAATATGATTAAAAAAAGTTATTTTTATGAAACGGTGGCTATATCTTGACAGTAGAACATGAAACAGGTAACCTGAAAAAAATAATGTGTCTCTGTCCTCCGGTGCTCCTAACGGCATCTGCAAGATTTCACAGACCGGAGGAAAACAAGCAGTCAGAGCTGATCTGTCAATTACGTTCGAACTCCGACCAAACGGTCAAACTAGGCCGCGTTGATCAAATATGAATCAATATTATGTTACGTTAATGCCTATTTCTTGCCTCAAATGTTTTCAGAATCATCTTGTAGTGCCCGGTTTGGCTGTAAAATGAGATAGTTTGTGACGCCACGGCCATTGTGAAATCTGGTGAAGGAACACAAAGTTCTGGTCACATGACCCAAGCACAGCCAATAGGAACGCTCTCTCAATGAAATGACCTGTGATTGGTCAAAGTTTTACGTCACAGGCTAGATTTTCTAAAGCCAGAAAACAGAGCCATGAGGAGGAGCAGAAGTATAGTTTTCTCTCAGAACACTTGAATTACAATATGCTGAAAGGTTATTATGGAATTTTTGCCCAATGGTGCCAAAAATATACTGCTTACTGCCACTTTAAGGGTCATTGTAACTGAAGCATAATAATAATACTACGAGTAATAAATAATAGTGTAATACCAGATATCGTTAGACCATGATATTTTCTCAGATGGTTATCGTACCATGAAAATCTCATTATTCCATTACAACCCTAGGTACCTCACCAGTGATGTGACTGGCTGAGACGGTATTTATTTATCACCACACCCTCCGATCTATACTCTACTTCAGCCAGCCCTTTTACACTTAGTGCTACATGAACTAAAGTAGCTGTACTTCACGCTTGCATGATTAAAATAGAGCTCTGTGTCTTCTGTGTGCCTTTGTTGTCTTGACGCAACGAATTGTACAAATGTAGATAACAGTTCACACTTTCACAGTCTCTTCCCGGAGGCATTCATAGTGTTGCACTCTGTTGTATGCATGAAAAGTGACAGAAGTTGAAGCCCTGTTTACTTTCACACGTCTGCAGACCTTCTGGCCAGCCGCTAAGTGTGATTGTTGGATTGCCTGTTTCAGAAAGTTTACTGAGGCCTTACGTCAACCTCAGCATTGTATCATGATATTAAAACTAACCCTCACCTTTGACGGTATTTATCATAAGCAGTATTAGGCATACTGGTTGCATTTTCTCACAGAATGCTTTTAGGGAGCGAATCACAGCAGAAACACAAGTGATTATAAGAAGTAGCAGAGCCTCTTTATCCTCTATCTGCCATCTGAGCCAGGTGAACTATTCCTGTACTCCAACTGAGAGTTGCCTGGAGGTCTTCGCTAACTTTAGCATGTTACATTAACATGTTGACATCAGCTGTTTACCGAGAGGTTGCTGCTCGGCCCACACAGCGACGGTAACTGTCACATCGATCAGTGTTTCCTACATAACAAGTCCTCCAAGAACACCATGTATTAATGCTGACTCTAAACCTGACCTCTCTGGACATCTTGACAGTTGGGGCTCGAGGCGTACCGGTGCCTGACAGCCGATCAGATTATTTTGTTGTGGGAACAGGTTCTTCACCTTTTAATGACTCCCGTCCTGTCGAAGACCAACAACATGATTTTTGAAACGTGTTTGATTTGTTTGGTCCGGTCTGGAGTACGGGGCTGTGACTGAAATATGAGATCAGTGGAGGTTTAGTTCAAAGGGAAACGGAAAGAAAATGATCCAGAAATATCTAAAATATATATATATTTTACATTAGAGGATATATCTAGCCCCTCTAATGTAAATATTGGCACTGCAACTAATGATTATTATCCATTAATCGGTCTGCTATGTTTTTTAAAAATGCTGGAAAATAGAGAAAAATCACCATTTCCCAGAACCAGAGCTGATTTCTTTAAATAACTTATTACCAGACCAACCATCCAAAATCTAAAGATAATTAATTTACAATGTTATAAAACTGAGAAACTTCTAATTTCCTGTGGAACCAGTTCGATACTATTGATAAATGATCCAAGTATCTAGGGCTGCAATCAGTGATTATTTTCATTATCGATTCATTTGACGATTATTTTCTAGATTAATTGATAAATCATTTTGATATAAAATGTCTAAAAATAGTGAAACGTTCCGATGACGTCTTCAAATGTCTTGTTTTATCCGACCAACAGTCCATCACCTGAAGATATTCACACACAATCACAGAAGAAAACCAGTTAAATATTCACATTTGAGACGTTTTTGCTTAAATCAATGACATTTGAATATCAGAATAGCTGCTAATTAATTGTCTGTTGATCAAGCAATCATTTCAGCACTAGTAAGTATGCAATTATAATGTGAGATAGATTGTCTTTTTAATGATGTCACTCCAAAATACACTTATTTTATCCACAGAATTATAGTGGACATATAGGGACAGTGTTGCTAAACTGTTGCTGATAAGGACGATTTCTTCAATAGAAAGTTCTTCCAACACAAACGTTACAAGCAGAAATGCCAAAACCTGAACAAATATACCCAAACTATCTGCCTGGATAGATGCTAAACGAGGTTAAGTGGGAAAATATGTTTTCAAAATATGTTTTCCATAGTTTCTACTGTGTGAACTGACCCTTTAACAGCGGGGTTAAAGGGAGGCCATGTCAGTTGGTCCATATGTCCATCTGTCTGTCCATCCCTCTGTCCATCCCTCTGTTCACCCGTCTGTTCACCCGTCTGTTCCCAGAATAGTTGTGGTTTATTTAGAGCCTCCATGAAGTCAGAAGTTTCCCCTGATGAACACTGTGGTCCTCAGTAAAGTATCTCAATTTATGCATGAAATTAGCTGCAGATATCATTGTCCCCAGTGGAAAAATAATCTGTCAGCATGTTGTTTGTTCCATCTGAAAAGTTTTCTTTTGTGGCTTGTAATAAACATTGAGGCTTCAAGTAGCCACCAGAGACTTCACACTTTTAGCCTTGTTAAATAATAAAATAAGATACCATGTGATCCCTCAACAAACAACTATTTTCTTGATTAATCTATTAATAATTTGGGACCTGACATGTCAAACAAAAGTGAAAAATGCCAGTCACGACATCTCAAAGAGACTCCTAAGGATACGTCAGGACATCAAATTGCGTGTTTTGTCAAACCAACATCAAAGATATTCCTCTTACAGTAACAGAAATCAGAAAATGATCACATTGGAGAAGTACTTAAAACAAAATATTTGATAATCGACAATAGTTGATGTCTGTAATAATAACTTGCTAAAGTTTATTGTTGAAATCTGAATGCAAACACGAGCAGTGAGACGATCGGACAGTTTGTTAATAAACCGCCAGGTTAGAGAACTTATTTGTCCGCTCCATGTGAAAGCGACGGATGTAACCCTTTAACGTGTATTGCTGCTGCTTTCATTCACAACACAGTCGTACCGGCATCTTCCCAGAAATGTTACGAGGTGTTGATGTAGTGATTTCCCTGAATATCGATCCCTCCGCTCGCATTCACACATGAAGGAAATGTTCCTGAACATTTCAAGGACAGACTTCATGTGTGAAAGGCTCCAGCCAGCAGTGTGTGTGACACCTCATCGTCTCATGTCTGCTCCCAGACGAAACATGGTGCTCCATCATCGACACCATTGACATGTGAGTGCAGCTCTATACTGTAAGCTTCGCTGGCCTCCAGGCCCCCCCTCCCCACCCCACCTCCTCAAATGTAGGTCACATACAGCTGCTGTAGGAGTATTTGTTTGCCTGGCTGTCACCTCTCATTAAACCCCCATCTCCCCACATCTGCTGTGTGGGGTCATGAGCGAGGCTGCTGCTTAATGCATGCTTGCTTTTTTACTCCTCTGTGTTCACACAATGATGGCCAGAACGCTGGAATGTAACATGGAGCAATGGATTATTAATGCTGAGGCGACGGCGTTAGAGAGCAGAATGTACTGTGAGGTTTGTTGAAGCCGAAATGTTATAATAATAATAATAAATTGGACTTATATAGCGCCTTTCAAGAAACTCAAGGACGCTTGGCACACAAAACCATACTAATAAATAAAACCGAGGACAAACTGTAGCCAGGCAATTCAATGTCTTCTGTTTTTTGTCTTCTTCTTTTTATCACCTTTAAAGATCTATGAGAATGATTCGGCTGCCAAGGTGCATTACTTCAGCGAGGAACATTTAAAGAGAAACCTGAATTACAACCGCTGGCACACAATGTCCATTCTCTATCTGTAGAGATTTCCCCCAGAGGCTCGGAGTCATTAGAGTCATTACTGTGACCTTTCTTTGCCCCTCAGTCTCCAGTGAACCCAGTCTGATACGTGGGGGGTTAGCAGGACTGTCACAGCGTCTCATGGAGGGACAAGACACACTTTGCAGTCAGCTGGGTCAAGCCTGTTCATATTGATGACCGACCGCGATCCCCAGGAGGTGAACACATGCTGCGTACGAGCTGCACTCACATACATATTTATCAAGCAGGCTGTGGCCATTTCTCCCTTTATCTGTTGGTCGTCACTTAGGCGTGGCGTTAGTGGGACTTCCTGTGTGTATGCAAGTGTAAATTTGTTTTTGTCATGATAAAATAAGTAAATCCCAAACTGGTCTTCGATTTGAGCCACGTTTGTTTAAGATGAGATAAGATGAGCCTTTATTGATCCCCAGAGGGGGAATTTGGTTGTTGCAGCAGCACAAGGACAGAGATAAGTAGCTGAATAAAGAAGGTAAAAAATAAATAATACATAGGGCTGCCCCTTCTTGGTCGTTTTGGTCTTGGTTGACTAAGATTTCTGTAGTCGAGTTGTTTATTTTTTTTCTTTTTTCATGCTTATTTCCAAGAAACTTGTGTGAATCTTTGTTCAGCTTTACTGAGCTATGACTCCGAGAAGGGGTGCATTTTTTGGCGTAGTTTGACGAAGTACATTAAGCATGGTTTCGACCACAGGAACTTTCCTCTAGGACTAGGAACCTTTTGAAGAACTCATTGTGTTTCCACCACAGGGACCAGCGTCTAGCCCCCCATTTTAGCCCCCAAAAAGGCCCTGCACGGTCATGGGGTAGTACTTTCTGAAAGTACAGGAACTTCCGAACACACACAGCACCACTGCTTGAACTCAGGTACCGCGTCATTCATAAAACAAGGAAGTACTCTAGTATCGATTTAGGACAAGGGGAGAACATTTCTCTTAGTTTCATAGTGTGAATGAGAGAAAGAAAAGTCATTTTCTGATTGTTTCACAGTGGTGACATTCTAAAGCATAAATATATAACAATCAAACACTCAACAAATGATTTACTGTAGAGACAGACGCTCTTAGATTAATTTCATTCATTACATCCAACGTGCATCAGTGAGTATATGCAGCAGTAAACGTCGTCGCACTGAGACAAAACCGTTTTTTAGATGAAACAAGCAGACACACTGAACTGCAGGCTGCAGAGTGTGTTTACGAGCAGCCCTCATCTCATGTCATGTTGATTTTTCATACGTCAGCGGACTAATTTGTCTAACCTTCGCAGGTCTTTAGACCGCGGTGGAAACACAGACAACAGTGGGCTGAAGGAACCTTTTAGTTCCTTCTTTAGTGATCCAAAAGTCCCAGGAACTTTTGGTGGAAACTCAGCTTTTAATTGCCTCCTTGAGCTTTAACTCTCCATCACAATATGAAATCCTCTGCTTATTAGCTTTATTAGCTTTATTAGCTTTATTAGGAGTAGAGAGATGACAGGAAATGAAAATGTTGTGGTTCATGGTCGGCACCTTAACCCCGAGGCTACCAGGCCATCCAATCTTAAATCTCTTAAGATTTCCATCAACAGCAAAGGTTTGTTTTAATTTAACTTAAGTAATGTGCTTAGGAAATATTAGATAAGTAACATTTATTAATATATTTCAAGGCTCTGGGGATTTCCTTCATTTTCTTTTACAACTTCGGTCACATTTTGTAATTTTGACCACCGTTCCTATCAGTAATAACAGCATGGTCCTGGCCATGGTTTTAACAGGTTTTAAATAAACCTCCAGGTTAGATATATTTATATGGAAGAGAAAACAAAGGTGGAAATGTCTGTCGCGAGCACCCATCACTGAACATTCAGTGCTCATCATTGTCTCCTGATAGTTTGCTGACCTAATGCATCACAATGACATCGTGTCACTGCTTGCTTTATCCTGATTTAATGTTGAGATGAGCTGCTTTGAATGATCTGTGGCAGTTTATACTTGATGTGGTTTTCTGAGCCGCTTGCCTCGATCTTTGTCTTAAGGCGCCTTGCATTTTTTATTATATTGACATGAACATAAATAATTCAAACATGGTATTTGTGTGTGAACATGAAGCTCTCAGGCATTCTTGTTGAAGCAGAGAGCATGGAGGACTAATTGTTTGTTGAAGTTTTATAGATTTATTGACTGCAAACTGGTGCATCTTAGAAAGTAATGTGAGTAGATGGCAAAAATGAGACTCCGAAATGGGTTTCGTGGTCAAACCGAACTAAGACCAGCTTCCCAAAATAGCTAAAAGTTTAATATCTGCAACCCCTGTTTTCCCTTTTTTCTGGCCAACAACTGTCCACCCCATCACCACCATCTCCTCGTCAGCACATACCCTCAAGGCTCTTTTGTGATTTGGAAAATAATTTTCTCTGCTGCGGTTTCTTGGTTACTGGATTTTTCTTCCAGCTCAGACCTCATCTTCCTCCCTCCGCATGCATCAGTGATGTTTCTTTGTCGTTGCAGAGCCTCACGTCGAGAAGCACAGCCTGCAGACGGCGCAGAACCTCCTGCAGGAAGAGGTGGCGCGTGCTGAGGAGCATTCAGAGGTAACAAAAACACCAACAAATTGCTTCTACAATGGAGCTCTTTTTTTTTCTCCTCTGGTTCTTGCTGAGAATCAAACACGTTGTTGCATCACTTTGGCAGCACAGTTGTGGATGGTTCTTGAAAAGCCTGCAGTCTAGCTGACAGCCCACCCACTTCTGTGCAATCTGATCTCTAAAGGCATGAGGCTCATACATACAGTGAGCGACTAAACCCACTCCCACCATCTGCAGCAATCCCTCCACATACTGTACATGTGTTCTCCAATTCTGCATTCAGGAGGAACCGCTACCTAACTGCCATTCTCTGCATACTAAATGTTCATTTCTCTTGGGCATAAGCAGGATTAGTTCACAAAATATTGAAGAAGGGCTTAACATTTTTGTCTCAATGAAAATATTCATGTGAGTCCATTTTTCTGACTTGTATAGAAAACCGAGGGAAGAAAACGTGGCCGTGTTTGAGATGGATGTTAACATTTAGAAGGCTGGACAGATGAACAAACCATATCCCATCCAAGCAGGTCACCGCTCGATCTAAGTAGGACAATAAACTGTGAAAACTGTTCACCCAGTAGGGGTTTGACAGAACAGTCGACCATGAAAACCACGAGTCAACACTATGCACCGTTGTAGACAAATCGCTCCGTTTCTTTTCACCAAATGAGCTTTTGTGCACACCCAAAATGATAAACATTCATCATATTATAATTAACATTAAATATGATAAACGTGTGTTGATAAATAATGAAAACTGTATTGCTCGCACCAAAAGGGGCTGCGAGGAATCCCCTGGAGGCTGCATTACGAACAGGCTTGCAGCTGGTTACTGCCAGAGAGGCGGTGTGTAATGCACTGACACATCAGCCTCAAAACGCCGCCGTTTAGGG
>CAKALG010018834.1:0-13958 GCA_916700815.1 Helicolenus hilgendorfi | reverse complement strand
CATTTGCTGCCTCAGCTGTCCTGATGGAACCGACGGTGGGCCCGGCGTGTGCTTCTGAACCCTGGACTGGATGCCAGTATGGGCTGACAGACCGCTCCATGGCATTGAGGATGTTCCCACTGTAACGCACAGGGTGATATGTCACCCCTCTCTGGACTGACATGTTTCAGGGCTTTAGCAGGAATTTACAGGCTGCAGCTCATTGACTGCAGTTCACTTTTGCAGTTGGATGCTGAATATAGTAACAATGCATCTGAACTCTTCTTCTTCTTCTCTGGAGTCAACGTGTGATGAGTAGTTATCGACAGGGCTGCAAGCAGCACTTTTGGGTACCAAGCAGTCAGCCCGGTCCGAACGGGCACACGCTCCGGACTATATACTGTATATAAGAAGTTGATGTAGTCACCGTGACGTCACCCACTGGTTTGTAAACTGCCCAAGTAAGAAGTAGGGTCATTTTCTCATAGACTTCTATACAGTTAGGATACTTTTTTCAACCAGAGTCGCCCCCTGCTGGCTGTTAGAAAGACTCTAAGTTTAAGGCACTTCTGCGTGGCTTCACTTTCACTCCGAACAGCCACACGGTCCGATCTCTTTTTTATTGACAACCTTTTCATTTAGGAATATGCACCATGTGAGCACATTATAATCTAAAATAAGAAGACATGAAACCATTTTTTTTAGACAAGGCCTCTCTATGAGACAGGTTCACAACATTAGCTAATAATACAGGACATACTGTAGTTTATGTTGTACTTAACATAATAAATGTGCAATTAATCAAATTACCAAAACCAAGTGATATGAAGTGAAGCTGGGTCTTTTGGGGCTACTTATGGCCTTAGACTCTGGGCAGATTGCCACCTGGGCAAAAGCACAATTGATCAGACAGGTTGTAAACAAGCTGTAGACAGATTATCTGAACTGCTTTTTTGAAGGTAAAATACCCCAAGTGAGCACACCCGAAATGTTTTACCGTTTACTTTTGTTTTCTCTTTGAAATAAGCTTTGGGGAGAACCAGAATGATCCTTCATGAAACAAACATTTCCTGAACAACAAGCACTTCCTAAATAACTAATGATAATTATTTTACAGTTAAGGGTTGTTTTAGGCAAGGTAAGGCAGGTTTAGGTGTTTTTTTTCTAGACTGTTATAATCCACCCACACAACACAGCAAAGGATTTCTTTGCTTGGACACCTAATGCACAAAGCCATCTGATATACAAATATTATTAGAAAACATATTCACCATTCCGCACTCCAGGATGAACCTCCATCATATCAGATATGAACAACACTGAATGGCCAATATCTGATTTTTTTTTAATAAAAAGGATAATATTGGCACCATATATTGCAGTAGCCTGCCTATACTACAGGCCGTATACTTCACTAATCATACAAAATACAGATATACCTCTTCAAAGCATATTAGATATGAGAGACGGAGGCAGAAGGGAGGAACGTATTGTTTACTGTACACTGAAAGTTCAACATATGAAATTAAAAGAAAATGCTATAAAAAATATCAATGATTCCTCCAGTCAGCCTCACTGGCATATACGAGTCAAAAGTTAACACAACTAAAACAAAAATAACTAATAAAGCTTGCAAAAGTGAGCCTCAATCATCAGTGTAACGTGTGAACAAATAACATAAAGAACAAAGAACAGGAGGAAGAAAAAGCACAACATTGATGGAGTACCACTGTTTATTTTAAAGACGTTAAGGTGACACAGAGTTAGTTTCCCTGACCATAATCTGGATTTATCTTCTCTACAGCAGCAACAACTTTTTGATTAAATGTGATTAGCGGTGCACAAGGGAACAGGGAATGCTTTTCAACCTCAACCTAAAAACACAGCTTCAAGCATCCACTGCTCGCGTTGACGCTCAAAGAGCCGTACTGGGTTGATGCGTAATTACGAGAGGAATCAGACAAAATGGGTCGATTCACTCACAAGTCAAACACGGAACGGCCCATGAACCGAATGGCTCATCTCAACATGAATGTAGTGTAAACACACAAACTGTGCTGGAAAGTACAATGTGAGGTCATGACTTCAGGTTGAAAGTGCAGTTTGAAAAGGGCATTACAATTATACTTCTCAATATAGAGAGGGAGGCAAAGAGAAAGAGAGGTGAGATGTGGCTTTGAGGGAGCAGAGGAGACTGTAGCCACTAATATGCCTCTGGAATTTTCATTTTGAGCATATCGCTATGTGCGAGTTTGTATGTGTGCGAGACATTGTTCACCTTGTTATTAAGCCTTGTTAAGGGATGCTGCCCATTCAGCCTGATCATATTTCCCAGCGCTTCACACACACATTTCCACACGGAGACCTTCAGCTTCTTATTGAGATGCTGGTTTGCTTTTCCAAAGCCGCCCACTCATCCGCCCTTTATCCTGCCGCAGGGCAGCTGTACCAAACCACCCCTGCTGTGTAGACCAGAGGAGGTGTAAGGCACTCACACACACACGCACACACACTGGAAGCATAGCTGTGTATTACATCCAATCTGCGGCCGCTGGGGTAGAGGAGATTACATGGTTATAACACAGAGCTGGTGTAGTGTGTGTGTGTGTGTGTGTGTGTACCCGTATAGGGCATAATAATAGTCATACCTTAACTGACCTCGGGTGTTCTAGGTAAGATCAGGACATTAGATGTTCCCTTAAATCCATTTACTCTCTCCACCAGGTAAATATTGTTTTTACCTTTTGAGTCTGTGTGTGTCATCATGGCAAAATGTGGACCTGGAGATACCTACTGTAGCGAGAACTACCACAGAGGCACTTTTTAGTACTTTGCCAGGTGTTAGGCTGGGATGATACACCTATCCCCCGATTTTATACTATCATGATAATTGGGTGCCGATTCAATATATATTGCGATTTAATTCTACGATTTATTGTGGTTTTTGTTAACTTTTTTTACACTAGACGATGGGAAAAAGTTGACCCATTCAATTCTAGGGACTTTTACTTTGGAAAATATCTAATTAATACAGAAAAAAATTTAATTTTCAGTATATATGTAGTCAGAGATGTCCTGAAGTCAAATATATCAGTCATTGTCATGCATTTATTTATTATATTTTGTCCAGCTACCCAAAAATCAAAGAATAAAGACATTTCCCTCACAAATTAGTGGCATTTTCTAGTTAATTTATAAAACACATGTAATGGTTTATACTTCTGGTGAATTTAATCCAATCAACCTTATTTCCATGTATGTATTTTGTATATACCGTTCCCTTTGTTGACACTTTATTTTGAAAAACGGATCTAGTCACACGTGTATACTTCCGCTAACTTCGCCAAGTCCTTCGCTAGCTCTCCCGTCAGCTCCGTTCTCTTTATACATCCATGGTCAGCTCCATCTGGGCTGTTTGAATGCATTCAATATAAATGTTAGTATATGGGTGCTTTACAGTTGTAGCGTCGGCTGATTTGACCACAAAGATGGGATTGATGCTCACCGTGGAAGCTGCAGTCACGAAACTTTACAGATGTAGTTGAGATCAAAATGAAGGTTGAGTTTGAAGATGGGTGTGGTCTGAGCAAGGGCGCCGGAAGCAGGGAGGGTGGAAAGACGAGATGTCACACTTCATCAACCCGTCATATCTTTGGGCTACAACACATGCGCGGTAAAATTTGGTCTTCGCTCGACGAAATTGAGCCAACCGCAACTGATCGCAACGCAAGACCGCCTCTCCAGTTACACTGCGAATGTGTTGTACCCCCTACCCCAAGACATGGCCAGAAGTAGGGGGTAGGAAGTGGGGAACTTTATGCCCCTGGCCCAGTTTGGCGTCGCCATCTTATGATAGGATCACACAGTTTACGAAGTTATGCAGCCTACAATTTCCATAAAGGCATTTTAAGCTTACGACAGCCATTTTGGTTAACAGTTCAGGGCCGGTTTGTTCCAAGCTAAGCTCCTGTTGCAAATTCGTATGCATGGAGCTCATCCAAATTCTGTGCACAATAGAGCAACAGTTCAAAGAACAATATGTAGTTTCATTGAACAATACAGTACGGATACATTATTCATGAGTGCAGAGTAACCTTTAAGTGAACACAAAGTGCCACCTATGACACAAAGAGCCACAAAATGTACCCGCCTTACTGAGCTGCTTTTGTGTGCAAATCCTTTATGATAATTACCAGACTTTCCAGGAACTCTGTCGGCTTTTGGTAAATCAGTTCTTAGGATTGCTCGTATATGGAGTCTGCTGTAAAACAGTGGTACAGAATGTGAATATGCAACCAACCCTTACAGCAAACTGTATTTGCATGCTAATTTACCTGCTCATTATCATTAGTTTAGCTGGAAACCATTATCAACTACTAGTGCTTTAGAATAGCTAATAAGCATTTACAGCTAATGACAACACAGGTACGCAGTTGTTTTTCTGAAGCTGCTTGCACACCACAAGGTTTACGCCAGTGATACTGAATATATGAACGGGTGTAAGTCTGTAACCAGAGGACGTTTATTTTTATTATGTGTATAAAAGCTTGGCTGAAGGACAAAACAGAGATCCCCCGCTATTAACTCATGGCTTGTGTCCAGCTTGTGTCAAGATAAGATTTAGTTGAGGAAAATTTAATACACATCACTTTCTCCGGGTATATTTATGGCCCAAAAGTTCCCCAGCGAGCACTTCCTCTTGCTTCCATTTTGACATTACACTTTTGACAAGTGTGGCACTGTCCTAGCTGCCCCATCACCTGTCTGACTGGCATTTACTTTGACATTGTCACTACCACCTGTCACCAACCTCCTCAGGGGAGGTTTCCCAGGGGTGATCTGATCTGTAATATACTTACAGGAGGTATTTATACCTCTGTTACAATCAGTTAGAATTATTGTGTGGAGGAAAGATGTCACCTTCCAGTCATGTCAGATTTATCATTGTTGACTGCGTAGAAATGAGACTTTCACAAATGTTTCCCGGTGGTAATTACAAGTTGGACATATGGATTTATTTTTTGGAACCCTCTGACATTGTGGATCCATGCAGAGAGTATGGAACTCTAAAAAGATAAAATGTACCAATATCAGTTAAATTCACAGCGATACAAATGAGCTCTGCTGAAGAATGGCAATGTCAAAAAACAATTATGGAGGATTTGTATTTGATGTAGGCTAAATAATATCAGTGAATTGTTGTTGCTTAAACCAGTAACACGCCTACAAGCTTAAAAACCTAGACATTTTCGCAATTCTTAAATGGCATGAAAAGAAAAAAAAAATGACATAAAACTCTCCAGGTTCTTTTTTTGGACAAGTCTTCCGTAACTTTGTTGACCGTCAGTCAGCTTTGTCCAAAGTCTGCATGTTTAAACCCAATTAATTAACATTCTTATACCCAGTACTCTTGTTTTGGAGTTAAATATTTTGGGAAATACACTTATTCACTCGACTTGAATTGCGGTAGCGGGCCAGCTAGCCTGATTAGGTAGACTCGCCTATTTCTTGGCAGGTGCAGTGATTTCCTGGGATCTTCTTGCCAGAATAAGGTTACCAGGAAACAGAGGAGACTCAAGGAAACCACTGTGCTTTGTCAAAATATTGTCCAGCACATAGCCCCCTGCAAAACTACAATTTATCTGTTTCACACCTCAGCATTTGTATGGATTGAACAAGCGAGATATAACTCGTTAATTAGTGTGTTTTAGAGGTGCTGGTAAGTGTATTTTGTTACCTCTGGACAGTCAGGCTAGCTGTTTCCCCCTGCTTCCAGTTAGATTTTGGCAATGAAACCAGTTATTTAGGTTTAAGACAAACATCACGGTTTAAAATAACTACTTAAACTAAGTAAAATATGTACATAAACAACGTAACATAAGTACGGAAAACACGTCATAAACATCACAAATGTGACTTCAACAACACTTTGGGAAATTAACACCGGTCTCTTTGCTGAAAGTCCTCTTTGTTTGACCTGTCCACCTCCACTCCCACCCACCATTAGCAGTCTTCCTCACTTTTTATACTACGTCACTAGCTCTTCCTCACTTACTCTGAGCGCCGCTTGTTATTCTACATCACTCGCACTGAGTGTAACATATTCATGTGGACATTGTCAGTACAGACTACCTGCCGTGAAATGACATATGTACGGCATTGTGATTGCTCGCAATATGACTTACAAATTGTCATGTCATTCATTTGTCATTTGGTAATACTGGGCTGGTGTAGAAATGGGGGAGAGAAGGGGGGCGTATGACATGCAACAACAATTCCAGGCCTGAATCGAACCTTGGATGTTGCACTGTAACCACTCAGCTACCAAGGCTCTCCATAAAAAATGATTTTGGAATACACTACATATATATTAGTAAGAAAAGGGCATTCACATCATTTCTCAAAGTCTTGAATTTTTGAAGGTTGTCGGATATAGACAGTTTTATCGATACCCCTGGTACCACGTACAGTATAACAGTCTCACTTAGCATCACGACTGCCTGGCCTGATCAGCAATGCCACACTCTTCACCTCGGCTGTATTAGTGAGATTGATTGTCACAGTAATGATTTTGTCCAGCGAGATCAACAATAAATGACAGACATGGCTGGAAGCGTTTCTCTCTCTCTCTCTCTCTCTCTCTCTCTCTCTCTCTCTCTCTCTCTTTCTCTCTCTCTCTCTCTCTCTCTCTCACACGCACACACACGTACACGCATGCATGCAAAGACTACTAGCCAGAGGCCAGCGTTTGTCCAATCAATAGACAAATTAACAAGACAAATTAATTTTGGGTAATTACAACAGCCTCGCAGAATGGAAAAAAAAAAAAAAACTTTGACGGTATGGGGGCTGATAAGAATCGTCCGGTGTGTGTGTGCGCTTGTTTGTTTGCTTTTTCTACCTTTGAACCAAAAGGAACATGTTCTCAGCACTTTATAGAGCTTGATATAAATGGAAGAAAAGGGACCTAGCAAGCATCAGCACACACAGATTCACTTTGGCATTACGTTCAATTTCCACAGAGCTGTTTTGTAGCAGTGCCCCCCAGCTTAGCACTGCAACGGCTCCTCAAATAGGAACTGCTGCTGGATGCAGAGATCCAATATGCGTCGGCTGCGGGGCTGGCTAGCTAGCTGACAGATCGTTTATTCAAGAAGCTCTGTGCTCTGCGCTTGCTGCATCGCCTGCTGATTCGTACACAGGATGACTTCTGTGGGCATTAGTGTATATGTGACTTCTTATGTGAGCGTGTGTGTGTGTGTGTGTGTGTGTGTGTGTGTGGGAGATTGGTGGGTGTATGTGTGTAGCGGTGTGATTTGTAATGCTGTTTATGCAGTCCATATGCTCTCGGTTTGACTCCTGTGTATCCTCAGGCAGTCAGAAGAGGAGGACATTTTTCATATTTAAGAGCACCCAACTCTGTGGGAGTTCAAGCTCTCCTTGCACACAAAGCGTACACTTTTTCTCTCTCTCTCTCTCTCTCTCTCTCCCTCCTCTCTCTCTCTCTCTCCCTCTTGTCTGTCTCAGAGTAGGAGGTAATGAATTACGTATGAGTAGCAGAAAAGAAGCCCGGTCGTGTGGATGTGCCCTTTAAGAGCAAAGTCTTGTCCTAACCCTAGCACACCCAGAGCATTTAAAAGGCGTTCCGGCCACTATGAAGACATTCCCAGTTGGCCTGTCGGCCCGCTGCACCCCCAGCTACACTCACCAACGACCTGGCCTTTCTTTTATTCCATCCGTTTCTGTCTGCATGTCTCTGTGAAGCTCTTTCACTCAGCTCAGTTCCATTTAACTTTACCAAAGCAACAAAAGAGAAGTTCAATGGTTATTAAGCTTATCAGAGGGACAATGACCTGCATGTTTTTGATGTTGCTGTAAGGCTATAGGATTTTTGATAATTCTACTTTACAGTTGAACAAATCCCTGAAAATGGAACTCCTTCTGGAAATCAATCCATCCGTACTCTTTTTCCGTTCAGGGAAAGGTTGGAGCCTTAGATTTCCCTGAACTCCTTGTTAGCCATTTGAGTTTTGCTGTTTGTTTGTTGTGCCTAATCATTTGTTAAAAGTTAGGGCTGTCTAAGATAATAACGTGTTAAAGCTAATTTGTTTTAACACCACTAATTTATTTAATACATTAACACAACTGGCAATTTTTAGGTGACGTCTCGCCTTGTTTTCTGAGCTGCTCTCTTCTCAAGTTTTCTTATACAGCAGATGGCATTGTCAACACTGGATTTAACATTAAAGGCTGCCAATGAATGGAGCAGAACAGAATAGACTAAAATATTTCACAGTGATCAGTCATGTCTGTCTGATACCCAGTCTGCTTGATAAGGTCAGTGTCAGGCCTGTTACTTATCCAACAGATCAGATTGTTGCATCACGAACGATGGCAGCCCATAGACTTTCTCCGAGAGCTCAAACCTGAAACAAATGTTTGAACATCAGATCTCCGTTTGTTTTTTCTCTATCTCTGAGAAAATAGAATTCTACAGCGCTAAATCAAGCTTTGACTTCTTGTTAACAGGGTATATTTGTTGTTCATTGTGGTTTAAGTCTCTCACAGGTTCCTTTTAACGTTTGCTCAGCCAGTTACTTATATGATCATTGTGTGTCCCATTCATTTACTCCAGTTTAAGGGGTAAACAATAACCGTATTGGTTATTTATTTGACCATAACTGAAAGACGGGATCTCTCTAGCTTCAAGTACCACGTCTCGTAGTTTCTGGATAGTATAATGACAGCCCGTTTCATTGGAGATTTTAGGAGGCATCACTGTTGACTAAAGTTAGCTCTAACAAAAACAATATGAAAATGAATAATTCGAAGACGACACCTGATTCTCACTTCTTTGATGAGGTTAGAGGACAGCAGCATATCCTCGACTATTCCTTTGCTTCCTCCATCTGCTTTCTATTTGCCTTCTCTTTGATCCATCATCATGTTCTTCTCCACTCATCGCCTTCTGTTTCTCCATTTTGTCTTGTCTGCATTGTTCATTTCTCATTTATGTACCTCACATTCCATCATCCCACCTGTCATCTGCCATCTCGTAACTTGGCCTTCATCCCGGCTTTGTGCTCAATCACACTCGCTCCTAATCTTCCTGTAAGTCTCCAGTCTTGTATCTCCTCCTCTACCCTTACTTTTACCATTTCCCTTTCTCCTCCACATCCTCCTCTTTTCTTCTTCCTGTCTTAATTTTGACTCCTACAGCTCTGTGTTGCTCCCCCATGACTCCTTTTTTTCTTCTCGCTGCTTCACTTCTCCCCTTCCTCTCCTCCGAGACCGCTGAAGTCAGTCTTCATCTCTGGGGAAAATGTCACGTCAATCTTGACAAGAAGGCTCCTTAGCCACGCCAGACGATCGGTTGGTCAATCTACCTCTTAACTGGTTTTGGGTGTGTGAATGTGCGCGTGCACCAAGCACACGCAAGTACATCTGTGAAAAGGTCTTTTTTGTCAGACTTACGCCGAGGTCCTTTGTGGCTCGGAGTGTACTGCCAGCTGCGACATATCTGGCTGCACCAGTGCGGTTGTAAAGAGAGGGTTGGGGGGTGATAGGGTTAACATACACTGGTGTTCAAGAAAGAGGGAAATTCCCCCGAGAGTGAGGACGGGGGGGGGGGGAGCAGCCTGAGGAATGGAAATTGAAAGACTGAGACGTGTGAGATAAAGAAGAAAAAAAGGTGAGGGGACAGTAAATGAGAGTGTGAATGAGGTTACCGAGATGTGGGGGAAGTGAGGTCGAGCCTAAAGACGACAAAGTATAAGTTAAACAAAGGAGGGAGCCTTTGGATTGAACTGATATATTGAATTTCGTTTTGGTCAATTGTCTGGCCCTGGCCAATATATTAAAATTAATTGGACCGTTCCTGAAGTGCAGCAGCAGCTCATCTAGCAGCCGGAGCGGGCTAAATCAACTTGCAGGTAATTGAAGGAAAGTTGAGAGGAAAGGAGAGGCTAACAACAAACTTGCACTCACTTTGGCTTGAAAAACGACATCGCCAGGGCTTTTGGCTTTTCTTTTTTTTCTTTTTTTAACTTATAGAGAGATAGCATAATGAATAACGGGGCACTCATCCCAAAGGCACATCGCAGCCTTGACAAGGCAATTAGAGAAGAGCAGCATCTCATATACTCAACACCTAATTTCTTCTAGCTCAAGGTGAAGATTCACCACATGAAATTATTTGAGAGGGTGGTGATAACATTATTGCACACAAACATTAAAGGTGCTGAATACGGTATTGGGAGCATTTTTCTATTGCCTCATAACGGCTCTCAACATAACTACGGTGATCCGGCAGCTTGCAGCTAAAGGTGCTAACATTGCAAACAACACGAAAGTGCTGACAGAGATACCTGAGGTGGAACCGCAGGGTGGGTGCTACGCTTCTGAGACCATCGGGACAGCGCTATCAGCTGTAACCGCCGTATGACAGCAGAGCAGAGCCAGTGGGCCACGCTCACATGCATGAACTGGGTGTGTGAAACTACTGTTTTCTATCACTTGTATTGGGATGCATTGATTCTTAAATTTGCTAAATGCCAGATTGGGAGCATTTCTATTGCCTCCGCACAGCTCTCAACATGGAGACGGCTGAGCTGGTGGCTCACAGCTAACGGTGCTGACAGCGCTAACAGTGTTAACCGTGTTAACCATACAGCCGTATGTGAGAAGTGCAAAACGGCGGCCGTAAGCTTGCCAGTGTGAAAGAAGTATTCAAAGAAGTCAAAGAAGTATTTGCTACGTAAAGACAGAGTGGTGTAATGTCTACCTGAGCAGAGAATGAAGTCAGTCCCCCTCCGTGTGTGTTGTAATCTGAGCTTCTCTGTGATTTGTCGACATAGCCTGGATGGCTTACGGCCAACGCTCCGCACTGCTCGCATACGGCGGTTACAGCTGATAACGTCGTCCCGACTGATGTCGTCATTGCGGCAGTGTAACGTTTACCCTCCGGTTCCCTCCCAGGTTTACACTATTAGCTCTGTCAGCAGCGTTGCTGTTGTTTGCACTGTTAGCTCAGCCGTCTTCACGTTGAGAGCCATGCAGAGGCAATAGAAATGCTCCCAATCTCGCATAGCTCCTTTAAGAATCAATGCATCCCATTACACGTGGTAGAAAACAGCAGTTTCGCAAAGGCACAGTAAAAAAAGCAAAATGTCAGTCGAAAGCACCTGTGAATTATTTGAAAGAAGCACAATGTAAAAAATGTCAGTTACGGTGAAAAAGTTAATGAAAGAGTGAAGCGAGGCAGGAGGTAAAAGAGAGAGACGGGAGATGAAAGCACGCTGATAGACAGACCGACACCGCGAAAGAAGCAGCGAGAGGGATGACGAAAGCTCAGCTGAAGTCAGACACACAGCGGAGTGAAGAGCAGTAAGAAGGGAATTTGATTCTTGTCAGCTTCTTTTGACTTCCAACTTCTACTGACTCAAGCATGAAGACAAATGTCACAGTGCGGAAGTTCATGGAATTCACACAGGAGTTTTGTCTCAGTGTTAATTATAATTCCAGCGTACAGGCCTACTGTAAGCGCTTCAGTTTGCCAGACTAGGAGTTAACCAGGAAAGTGCCAACTGGGAGTCCTCAAGATGAAACACAAGTACAAATGCTTTAGTGGGAACTGAATCCCTAATTCACACAGTGGGTGTGCTAGAGTGTAGCTTCAGGGTGGCAGCGGGGAAAATTAGGAACAATGAGCTATTGGACATGAACTGTGACTGCCTATTATTATTTTTTAATTGAATACAGCCAACAGAGACATACTGCAGTCTTGACATAAGCCATGACTTAAAAACAACATAATTACTAATAATATTAATAACAACATATTTTTTTGTGAAGTCACAATTAGGTTTTTTTTTTCCACATTTCCTGAATTGAATATAAACACATCACTCTGACTCAGACTGAAGTGCCATATGCCAAACAGCCATAAGTTAACTTTTTGTCCTCACTGCCACATGAAATACAGAGTGTGGACTAATGGAAAGGTGGGACGGCCCTTAATGTAATGGCCAGCTGCAGGATGGTCATGTTAGGAAGGACTTCATTACATTAAAATGATGTGTGAATCAGGCAGCTGTGGCAGATGGGCAATAACAGGAAGAAAAATATAATTACAATTAGTTTTATCATTTTGACTTCGTAAAAATAGACCCAGAAAAATACTTGGACAGTCACTCTAAAATGGAGACGTTATTATTGTTTCATTCTTTTAAGCAGTGCCTGAATTGACCAAAAAAGGTGCCAGTACCCTAATTCAGCAGTTTCGTGGCATGATCATATATTTATATTTATACGCATATATATATACATTTTATTACATACAACATACATTTCTACAGTTTGTCCATACATGTATTTGGTAAATAATAATAATAATAAAGATGGTTATGTTATACAAATCAAATTATACACAATTATAATATTACATATTATGTATAATAAAACCAACTGAAAATATGATATTTGCTGGTTTACAGGATACATTGGAGGGCAATACCAAAGGCAAGTCCATTATGAAAACACATTATTTAAATTCCTTCCTTTACCTTCTGGTAAATCAACATTTTCCCCTCACAATAATGGTATATACTGCACATAGCGGTTATTTAGCCTATGCTTAGTGCTTGTTAATGCAGTTAAGGCTTTTCAGACGGTGCCTACCTTGACTCAGGAGGTGGCGGTACGCAATAAGAAGTAAGGGTACTCATGTGGACAAAAATCAGGTGTGCCGGTACTTCGTATAGTTGTGTACCGGCCGATTTCAGGCACTGTTTTAAGTCCAGAAATTCAAGCCCCTTTTTTGGACAAATATTATAATTTATCACCGTACAAAACATAAAATTAATATGCTCTCTTCAAAGCCACCAGACTCCAGTCAGACAACAGTCATTATACTCGCTGATCGCCGTAGAACACACTTCATTCATTCACTCAAAATAAACAAAATAAAACTAATCGAAACCGTCTGTGTTAGTCTTTCCACTGTTCCAACAATCACCAGAGAGTTTGAAAGAGACTGAATAAGTAAAAAGTATAAAAAAGAAGCAACCAAAGTAACATTTTCACTGTTAGTGACGTCAAATGTGACACACCAGAAAAAAAACAGAAAAGCATACTCATCTACTGGCAATGGGAACATCGCCTATTATTACTGGGTTTTCCCGTTTTTACAAAACCTGCATATACATGCTATTTTTGAATGTTGTTGAGTCTCAGTTCTGATGAGTATCTAAATACAAGCTACAGTAGCATGAAGTGAGGGGTCACTGCAGCCGCCGCAGTACGCTGTATAAGCAGAGACACCGAGATGCTTAGTGTTATTTGTCTGAATGATCTTTTGAAGTTCAGCATGCACGATGATGGATTGCCACTGCTGGTTGGTAGACATGCGTTCCCATAATTCCCTTACATATGGTGCCCGGGCACACAAGCAGTCTTAACCACTTCATTAACTTTTAATTTCCCATTTGAGTAAGTCAGAAAATAGAATGTGATAACTTTTGTCTGATGTTTGTTGACTGCCGTGAGATGTGAAGGAAAAAAACGGCATCACGGCGATCTCTGCACAATAATCCTCATTAAAGCTAATATACAGAGATAATATCTGGCAAGTATATATATACCACACTGCCAGTGTGCACTCTGTAATATCATGCACTACTTAATTCTTTGTATCAGTCAGTTACGATGGTTTTCAATGCTCTTTTGACCATCAGCACCAAATATTGGTTGTCAACAGCTTCCAACCAGCGGCTCTCGTAACTCAATATTTCATGAATCTAATGATTTCAAAGCAATCTCACCCCTCACCAATGCTCCCTGTCTCTCCCTTTCTCTCTCTCCATCTAGAGCTAATAGATGGGACCCCCACCTTGAAAATCAACCATGGCTCTGGCACAGTGGTGCTACAGTTGCCAGGCAACGTGAACGTGGCAGACAGGCGGTGGCATCGGCTAGATGTC
>CAKALG010018831.1:0-13955 GCA_916700815.1 Helicolenus hilgendorfi | reverse complement strand
TCTCAGGAATGCCACACAGTCTGGGAGCTGAGCTCAGCCCACCCCCACACCCGTCGCTTAGCCCCGGGCAGGGGGATGGTGGGGTGCAGGGCGGCAGAGGAAAACATGAGTGGGGGAACAAGCATTCTTTCATTTGAACTTCTCACTCAGGTTTTAGAGCTCACGCCTCAGGGCACAAAGTCTAGACCAAAGATAGAAAATAAAAGTGATATTAATAAATATAGCTGCAAGTCAGTGGATTTAAACTGGTGGAATTATGCACATAAATATAATATAGAATATGGTTTGAAGCTGTGGAAGAGTGTTAGTTGTGGTGAGCATGAGCAAGCTGGTGTAAATAGATAAACGTATCCTCATACGACACAAAAGTTTGTTTTTTGTGCATTTTCCTACGAATGTCCAGCAACACCAACGATCTGTGTTTAGGCAACACAACTACTTGGCTAGGTTTAGGAATTAACTACAGAAGTGGCGTTACTTAAAGGGTAACTTCAGTATTTTTCAACCTGGACCTTATTTTCCTATGTTTTTGTGTCTAAGTGACTAATGGGGACAACAATTTTTTTAATTATTCCAGTATTGAGGGAGAACGCTGTAGCTGGCAGCCACGCAATGAGCTGCAAGGGCAAGTGAGCAGCGTCAATGTAACGTTACATTCACTAAAAGTGCTTGTTGTTGACACTGACAGGCTCAGATTGTTATTATAAGTGTCTGACAACATTATGGAAAGGACCCTACAGAGAAATATAACATTTTTCTTACCTTTCACTTGATCCGGTCTGTTTGTTATTGTGTCCATGTCCTGCTCAAGGAGAAGTCTCGTTGTGAAATCTGAATATCCGTACACTCTGACTCAAATTAATACGGGCGGCCATCAAATTCAAAGACCTCGTCCACATTGTGTAAATCATCTAAATATTCAAACATGACATTGAAAATCTTTTAGATAACACTAAGCTACGCTTTCTGTACTCCAACACAACACAGTTGTATATTGTCTTCTGTGGCTGACCCTGATGATGTCATAACGATGTAATCAGGATTATCGCAGTTTTCAGCTTGAGATTGCACATTTTTTAACATGTGTTACAAACTGGGGATGTCAAGCTTGACAGATGTGGGGATGTCCCTGCGGCTTTGATTTAGACCATTTTTCTTTGAATCTTAACTTCACGGAGAGTATCCCTTCTTCTTTTTGTGTGCCATCAAGTATATGCAGATTTCATGCAGTAAGGGGTAAACAGTTGTGGGTGATGAAAGATGCAAGCAATGACTGAGTGGACTTTGAGTCAACTGTGTGGGAGAATTGTTTTTTTAAAAACAGCTGCTATTGCGAGGCTGGTCTGCTGGTGGCACTATAGAGTGTGGCCGTAAGCGTGGAGTGATCCATCCCACATGTACTATACGACTGAAGTTTAGTTGCTGTGGTGCTCAAGAATCTGAAACCTGTTCACTTAATGTGATTGTATGAGTGGATTTAGTGTCTTAAAACTGGACCAGCACCAGGAGAAAAACAGTCAAACTCCTGCTGTTCATGGATCTTAAATTTATTTTACTAATCTCAGAGCAAAGTACAACAGCAGTACACTATAAAACACAATGAAGAGATGGATTTAAAGTGGAAACTTTTTTTCTCAGAGTCTAGCCTACCAACTACACAGGACACACTGCATTTTGTTTTCATCCATTTCATTTTTCAGTCATGTTTAAAAATAAATATGACCTCACGCTGTGTCAAACAGTTTTCACACCGACTCCTACACACTGCACCTTTAATGCAAAAAAACGTTTGCGTTAAGAAGCAGAAGCAGCAGAAAATACTGTACATTAAAGAGGAACTAAACTCAAATTGGGTAGAAGAAGAAATGAAAAGAGCAACATCAGAATAGAAACAAACAATTGTATTTTTAAGAGGATTTAAGCCATCTACGTATCATTTTGGTGAAAGCTTTTGTTATGAGTACAATAGTAGAACAAGCTTAAACTCTATGATCACCGCCATTACAAGCAGTCAGGAGTACAAACATCTGCTGAAATCCTTTCTGTTAACATGGACCAGGAAATAGGTTTAAATAACAATGACAGAACGCCGCTCTCTGCTTCAGGATTCAGATGAGGATGAAGTCGTGTAGGCGTCCTGATCTTAAAACCTTGTGTCCTTTCCGACACATCATAGCAAAAGCACAGCAACCGAACCGCCTACAGGAAAATTCAATATTTACTCTCCAGTTTACCAGCAGCAGCCTCTCCATGCTTGTGTAGTTAGGAACGTGAATTTGGCCGCATGGAAGGGAACAGAGAAGTGTTTGCTTAGTGGTGAAACGTTGTGCAACCAAAAGCTACATCTCGACCGGTATTACGTAAAAAGTTGTAGTGAAATCAACTTTAAACCGACATTAGGGGTTGTGAAATGTAGTTATATATATATACATATATGTACAATCATTTGTTCTTTGTAATCCTTATTATTGGAAAACAGGACATAGATCTTGCATTTTAGTTACACTCATTATGAGGTGATAGCAGACTTTCTTAAATATCAAATGTAAGCTGTAATGGCTACATCACATAATTGTATCAGTTCCTTTATTGTGTCTTCCTGCATGTTCCCTTGGTTAGCCCTTTGTCCTACTGATAAAGTCCCCGCAGCTGGCACTTTGCACATGTAGACACTCTCTTATCATTGCACAAACAGTCAGGGGTGCCTACGCTGTTCTCAAAGTCACGCACACACTCGAATTTTCTACCCAAATATTGTGTCCCTCAGGGTAAAAACTGGTGATTCATTGGATTTTTCGTGTCACTGTGACACATGTCATTAAGCCCAAGTTCAAAGTAACTTGTCACACAAGCCAGGCTAAAGGCTGTCCACGCCGCTGACCAAAATAGCTGTGTAGCGTTAGCTTAGAGTACACACATGGGAAGGTTTTACAGCGGAGGCCACTGAGGGAAACCACCTGTTGTGGCTGCAGCGGTGAAAGTGTGCTGTTTTACTGTCGATGGCTATACTTTACATCTGACCATGGCTGCACTGTGGCGTCAGTGTACTTATTGGTAATATCTTTCTTAGAATATGAAGTCAATTTAGTAGTTTCATGTATTTTGCATCAATTTCCTTTTAGTGGCAGAAATAAAATGGCCTTCACATCTGTTTACATCTAATGACTAAGGCAAATGTTTTTTCAAAAGAAGCATTGTAAACATATTTATAATTCATTATAATCTTCTTATAGCATTTTATAATTATAGTTATAAGCACTCATAAATGTTCACAAAAACGCGGCAACCTCTGGTGCTGAGAAATGAAGAAGACCCCCCCATGTTCAAATACCTGACTTTACAGCAGAATTAAACATGTTGCATTACAGCCTGGCACAAAAAACGGTTTTGGTCTCTGTAGATCATTTCCCAGTTTATGACAATTGTACTGGGAAACGGGGGCATTTTTATGTAACTCACCCATTTAAATTATATTAAGGGTTAAAGTTCGGCATAATTGAGGGCGTGGCCCCTTTGAGTGACAGGTGGGTGGCGGTTCCATCATCTATTCATTCATCATTTATTTGACGCTTAATTACTTTTTACATAAAAAACACATTATATTCTTATATGATATGATGCAGTACTATACTTCAAATCTACTCAGTAGTACACAAAGTATCTACAATTGTCTCCACATTGAGGAACTACAACATTAAAATGCTCTTTCATGTATGTGTTAGTGACAAATACAGAATAATATAACATTCTCTAAAGATATAACCCACCTTTCTGCATAATGAGTACTTTTACTATTGATACTTTAAGTACATTTTGCTGACACTACTTCTGTACTTTTACTAAAGTAACATTTTGAATTTGAGACTTTTACTTGCAATGGAGTATTTTTAGACTCAGTACTTCTTCCGCCACAGTTAAAATGTATTCATAACGCGAAAGGTTGTTTCTTTTTTGAGTTTCCAAACAGCGAACATACGGTTCAAAGTTTTCCCCTGACAGGAACACTATTGATCTATGACTCCTGCAGTAGTGTTCAATATTGCAACAGACAGAGTACAAGCTGTGGCAGCTAAGGGGTGTTTATTGTCTCAGATAGTGTAGGTGGTCCTGATGAAAACACATGAAAGATGAATTTCCAAACGAATTACGGTACTTAGCTTGCATATGAGTGTGCATGCCTGTCTGTCTGTGCTTTGTGATCATGTCTAAGCACACACTGTAATTGCGGGCAGACGCAGGCTGAGGTATGAGCATTTAACCTCAGGGGCCTGGTTTGAGCAAGCAGTGAAAGACCAACCAAAAGTTGCGTAAGAGAAACCATGTTAGAAAGTAAGTACCTTGGAGTTAAAATTAGTCTGCAGATCGAGTAAAATGCAAAGTCAAGGTTGTGAGAGCTGAAGGCATTCAGATAATATCAAAAGATATCCACGATGTGCAGTTTAAATCCCCTTGATCCGCTCCGAATCTGTGTTACGTGGGTTTGCTGCCTTTTGAGAGAGCTTCAAAGGGAGAATCTGCCACGCTGTGTAGGAGGAATCCAAGTGATTAATGTTTTCTTCCAGCAGACGGGCTGCCACATGTACAGGAAGTGAAACCATGGCGATGGAGCCTTGTGTAATGTGTGACGCGAGTTCTCCCGCAGCTTGCATTAGCTTGTGCCTATTAAATATCACTCCGGGAAGCCTCGGATAACCTCCTGTCATTCAGTGTAGGAAATGTATCATCGTGTCATTTCTTCCTCGTGGCTGACCTCGGGTTGTATTCCAAAGAATATGTTGTTGTTTTATTTTTAAAAGCAAAAGATGGCCATCACTTTTGTTGCTTTATGTGTGGCCATTCATCAATTAACATACAGAAAAGTGTTGAATTGGAGTGATAATCAAGATTACTCTTAATTTAATCTTGCAGGAATGTTAGTTTTCCAAATATTTAAAGTCTCCCTCCACTCAAAAAATGTGTTTTGCTTGTTGTTACTTCACTTGTGTGAGCTTCACTGTGCAGAGTTTGACAAAGAAGGCTGTTTTCACATTCATCTGCTGAAGGAGGAAAGTTTCTTTGCGCTCACCTTAAAGTTGAGTTCAACACTAGTTTGTAATTGTCATCCAAAAGGCAGCCTCATAAAAAGGAAACTTGATGCCTCCAGCGCACACTGAGAATGGACTTTATAGTGAAGAAGGAGACATCTTGTGTCTAGTAGTTAAACTTTTGAAATAAAAAGTATTTGCATATTCACAGATTCTGAACTTTTCAATGATCGAAAAAAAGTAAATGTGGCACTTATTATTCTTAGTATTTTTATGTCTTTAAACTATTAACGCGATAATAACGCATTAACGCAAATTCCTTTTAACGACACTAATTTCTTCAACGCATTAACAAAACTTGTGATTTTCTACGTTATAGCGGGCTCAGTTTTAAAGCTAGAGTGAAGATACTGGTATCATATGAAACTACAACACCTAAGGAATCCATTGGTACCAACCATGTCATACTACAACACAGTCTCACGGCAGTTTCTGAAATAGTCACGAATATTTAATTGATTTTTTTCCTGACACTCAGCAAAACTTTCAACAACGTATTTTTCGTGAGTTTTCCTACGAATATCCAGCAACACGTGACGCACGACTCAATTTCTGCTCCAGTCTTTTCAAAATAAAACTACTTAGTTAGGTTTAGGAAAAGATCGCGGTTTGGGTTAAAATAGCACCGGAAGTGCCGTAACTTAAGTACGGAAGTTACGTTACAAATAAACCAACTTTGACTTGTGGTTTCATATGGGACATGAACACCGGTCTCCTGGGCTAAAGTCCTGTGTTTTTTGACCCACACATCCACCCCAACCTCGAGATATGTAAATGTAAATGGGTTCTATGGGTACCCACAAGTCTCCCCTTTACAGACATGCCCACTTTATGATAATCACATGCTTTTTTGGGGCAAGTCATAGTCAAGTCAGCACACTGACACACTGACAGCTGTTGTTGCCTGTTGGGCTGCAGTTTGCCATGTTATGATTTGAGCATATT
Organism: Helicolenus hilgendorfi; assembly: GCA_916700815.1. Taxonomy (NCBI): domain Eukaryota; kingdom Metazoa; phylum Chordata; class Actinopteri; order Perciformes; family Sebastidae; genus Helicolenus; species Helicolenus hilgendorfi. The sequence continues at coordinate 7,926 of CAKALG010018831.1, read as the reverse complement.
TTTATGCTAAATGCAGTACCTGTGAAGGTTTCTGGACAATATTTGTCATTGTTTTGTGTTTTTAATTGATTTCCAATAATAAATATATACATACATTTGCATAAAGCGAGCATATTTGCCCACTACCATGTTGATAAGAGTATTAAATACTTGACAAATCTCCCTTTAAGGTACATTTTGAACAGATGAAAAATGTGTGATTAATGTGCAATTAATGACAGTTAACTATGGGCAACCATGCGATTAATCTTAATTAACTATTTGAATAGATTCACAGCCCTAATAAACATTTCTTTTCATACAGTTCTACAACTGTCCAGCAATTCGTAGAACTGCATGTTCTTGACTTTCAGGGACACATCTGACTCCCATAAGTAGCCCCACTGTTCTCTCAGTGAGCTTTGGCTCAGTGCCGCGGATCAGACATGCATTAACACACACACACACTGACCGTCCCTTGTTGCCAGCGGTAGCGATCTCTCCCCCGGCTCGAGAGCAAACCACCTTGACTGAGCACAAGAGTGAAGTGTGCGTCTGCATGTGAGTGCATTGCTGGTATGCGTGCGTCATACAATAGATCACATACGTCTGCAGGTTCTTGTTTGCACACACATTCAAGTTGTGATGCAACCAAGAAACTGTTGATGGATCCTGACGAGACAGGAGGTGATTAGTTGTAGTTTTTTCTTTTGGTTGTTTTTTTGCTCTTTTGTGTTTTCCGCTCGGAAAGGATGGTGCAGATGAAAGATGATTGTGCACTTACAATGATTTCCTGCGTGTGAAAAGATCGTTTGGAACGTTTGACATGACTGAAATCCGGAAAAACAAGCCAGACATAAACAATTAATGAGAATACAAACACACCTTTTGAAGTGGGGAGACGGGACTGACGAGCCCTGTTTCTTGGACTATTACCAGGTGATTGGGTGCAGCAGTTTGTACATGCTGGTGAAAGGTGTTCCTCCATGTCCACAGAGAGAGATGGACAGATGTTGTTTGTTGGCAATGACGCGGTTGATGACTCACTTTTCCCCAACTGAATCACTGACTACGTTTACATACACAACATATTCTGCTTTTGCCCTTATTATGAAAAAGACAATATTCCTACTAAGCCGTTTACATGGCTAATAAAAGTGAATATTCCATTAATATTCCTGTTTACATGCAGCTGTGCATAATCCGATTAATGTAACCGGTGTGATGCAGCCTCCCTCTTTCATTCCTTCAACCACCTTTTTGAAAAGGTCGGTACATATTCCGAAAACCTGTTAATATCCAAGTCTTTCATCATGTTTAAAAGTAGGTGTGGTTCTCCTTCCATCCGGAAATGTGGGTTTTTCTTTTGGACATGCATCTCTGTAAACTGTCGGCTAGTTGGTGTGTGTGAAACACACCGAACTGGCTGCAAACAGGCAAGAGGCCGTGTGTCGCAAACTGACGTAAAAATCCTAAATGGGACGCATAATCTGAATGTGCTGTATACATGTCCAAAGTATGCTCCTAAAACGTGAATAATATCGTCATATGCACATGTCTATATGCACATCGGAAAAGGCCTAATTCAGAATATCTAAACGAAATATGCTGTTTACGTGAACCTTATCAAATACGGAATATTTGGTGCCTTCAGATGGGGTCGTGTTTACCGTGTTCACGAAATGAGTCCATATGAACGCCCCCCTATCGTAAGTGGAGGGTTTCCAAAAGCTCAGAGTTGTGACGTGATTGTTGACGATGTCAGAAATGGCGGAGGCCTTGGAAGCTAATTTTTCGGCGCATAGTAAGTTAATATATTCTTTATAATTTTATAATAGTTCTGAGGAAAATCTTGATATTCCCAACAGCCTCATCTTTTCCCTCTGTCATTATGCCTTTGCTTTGCAGCGGGGTTCTTCCGACTTAACCACTTGAACGCCAAGCATAGGCTACCGCGTACACGACTTCCCATGCTGTAAACACAAGCTCACAAGTTTCATTTGAAGGCACCAATTGTCGTATTCGGAGTAATAGTGGAATATTAGTATGCATTTAGGCAAGGCGAGGCAAATTTATTTATAGAGCACATTTCATACCCAAAAGGGCTTTTCAGATTACACAAGAAACAAATGATAAAGACAATAAAAGCAAACAGGCAAAAGCTCATTAAACAAATTAACAAATACAGTTGAGTAACTAGAAAATGAATTAAAAGCAATGGTAAACAGGCAGGTCTTTATCTTGGTTTTGAAAGTGGTCAGCATTGTCTTACATAGTCATTGATAAAGTGCCCTAAATACCACAGCTTTGCCCCCCCCTCTCCCCTCTCCAGCTTGTGATCAGTCACACTTTAGTCTTTTAATAAAGAAGGCCAAAGGGGGTCGTTGATTTGCATTCCTCATTTGGGTCAGGGGACTGAAGTCGCTCAGCCCTCGAGGCTCAACGGCTGCAGAGAGTGTGACCCCAGCTCACCTCCCACCCAGCATCACCATTAACATGAGAAACCTGCCACATGGCTGCCTTGACTGCTTGTTTGCTTTACACCTGACTCGCTTTGTCTTTGAACCCTGTTTGACCAGGTGGTTCTTCTTTTATTCTTCACAATCCTTGTTGTAAACTGTTATTGTGTAAGAGCAGTTTTAACCCGTTGCTCTCAGTTTAAATGAATATTTTGAGTTTACAGTTTAGACTGAAGAGCTTGAAACTGTAAAACCCGTATTTACATTGAAGTGGCAGCTGCCAGTGTAGGTTAAGAAATCCTCTTTATAACACTGCTGAGCGTAGTAACTCGAGGCCTGCGGTAAGGTTTATCCAAATCCGTGCATAGGTGACGACAGTGTCATATTAGCGCGACAAATCTGGTTCTAATTTAAGCGTGAACTGTGACATCCAGCACATGGGTGGTGTTATACTGGTTTACAGGAACACGCTGAGCATGTCTTTATAGGCAAACAATAATCAATCAATCTGATTTCATATCCTACTTCGGAGTAAACTATAGTAAATTTAAATCCAGACTGTGGTCACCCAGAACCAAATCAGCAACGTACAGTATATCCCACGCTTTACAATACATCCATGGTTTCACCAAATTGACTACAATGGGTTTGACTACAGGCTGTTATTTATTATGCAGGCTACAGGACATACTATGCATCCCAGCGTGTAATCAAATAGGCTACAGATAGCATACCATACACCATATCAAATGAAACAGCGTGACACTTTAAGCACATAAAATGGAAGTCGTAAAATAGAGTCGCACAGAGTTTATATGAGGTTGTAATTAGGGGCAGTGGCTCTTTCTCTAGATGTCAGCAGATATGTGATTAGATCATTAATGGGAGATCCTGGGTCAGTTTTCTGGAATACATTATTGATTTAATCAGGCTGCTTTCAGATCAGTTCTGTGCCATTTTAACTACTAATAGGAAGAAAAAAAAAACCTGAAACTATGACATGTTGAAATTATCATACATTTAGGGGCTAAATTATTGTACAAATTAGTGTTCATTTTGTCAGCTATGTGTCAAATGTCCGAGTTAGTTTTTATCATATATATTTAAAGGGATAGTTTGGGTGTTTTGAAGTGGGGTTGTATGAGGTACTTATCCATAGTCAGTGTATTACCTACAGTAGATGACAGTCGACACGCCACCAGTTTGATGAAGCAGACAGGAGTACCACACGGGAGTAAAGCAATGTACTGCTATGGACAGGGGCAGCAGCAAAACGTATTTTAGCCACTCAAAAAAAATCAATATCAGTTTACGTATATGCTGTATTTAGAATATTTTTTGCCCCTTTTCCTTACCGTGCGACAGCTATAGGGTATGTTTCCGACAGGGAATTGAAGTCACTATCTATGCTCTCGCAAAAGCCACCAGACTCCAGCGAACAAAACAGCAATTTTACCTCACAGAACACGGGAGTCGCTGCCTCGATCTGTTAGTTTGTGTCAAAAATATTGCATGTAATCCGACCAACTGCAGTGTAAAAGGCTGGAGAGCAATCTAGTTTTCCTCGAGCCCTTGTCAATCATGGGTCTATTGTTTCAGTTTGACAGGTGATTATGCTGCCTAAAGTTGCATTTTTTCGCCTCTGCTCTGGGACGAAAAAAATGCAGCCACATTGCAGCACTCCTGCCTGAACAATGGAAACTATATCCCTCTATTGAAAGACTTGGATTTGGAGTTCAAAAGACATGCATGGTCATTATGAAACCTCTTCAAACCCCTTGCTGTGAGAACATTGGCAAGCTCCAGTTTAATATCGTCCTCACCTGAGACGTACTGAATCACATGCTTGAATTTTTTTGTCAGTCAAACGAGCCAAAAGTGGCTAAGAGCAAGATCCAAATTACGTTATCTAATGTCTAGAGATGACGTTGAATTGGTGCTGGGGGTAAAACAGCGTGTCACTTTTCTGCTTAAATTTTGGCAATTTTGAAGAATGGATATCAATATTAAAGTTCACATCTTAGTTTTGTTACAGCAGCCGGAAGCACCTTCAAATACCAACATGTTCTTCGGTTTCCTGTTGATGATTTGAATATCAGTTCTGTGTTGGGTTTCAAAACAGCTGAAAGGAAATAGTTTGGGTGCTTTAAGGGGAATTCATTTTCGAAACTTCCAGTGATCGTAAAAGATGTGCTTTATCTCAGCATTTTGGCAGGAATCATCTTGGATTAGCAGGAATCACTTTGAACTTACTGTAAGGGGGAAAAAGAGCAATAGTGGCCAAGTGACGATGAAGGATTTTGGCAGTGATTCAATGTCTAATGCAGAAAACTCCTACAGGGTGCAGATATCTTTTAACTTGGCAAGCTGATCTTTCGTTTTTAACCAAAGCTTATTTCATCTAACCAATGGCTCACACACACCGACCTGAAACAGAAAAGAGTCTGTCGTCCCTAAATAAACCAGAATCTACATCCTGAAATCGAAAGACCTGCTTCAGCAGATATTTTTCAGTTTCGGCTCTACAGCTGTACGGCTGCTTCAGTCTCTGTTGTGGTTTGTATCTACGAGACAGGAAACGGTGAATTTCTCACCACACTCTTTCGGGGTAGCTGAGGCGCACCTACGTCAAAGGCTGCTGCGGTTTCCTTCAACCTACCACAGGAACAAAATGGAGGTCAAATTACAATGAAACAGCTGAGTTGCCATTTTTGTTTTGTTTTTTCCCTTCAACCTCTTCCAGATAATTTTCAGTCACGTACGAGAGGTATTTTCCCCTAGTATTTCTTTATTGTAGAAATCATCGATTACAATGTGTAATACCGGATACCAAAATAAGCATGACTTCATCGTCATTCACCATTACATCAGGGCATAAGGTAATTATATTATTCAATTTGTTGGGGATAACAAATTTATATGGGAGAAACCATGTTGTTTCCAAATGAATATTAGAGAAATGGGGGCTATAGGAGGTATAGTTCACCTCCATGAAGTCCAGTATCTCCATGATACCTTCGCCTCTCAGACTTGCTAAAAATAACTGCTTTTTTAAACAATAACATTTAATTTTCCAAATAAAATTCATTAAGATTTTTAGAAATATGAATTCCAAGGTATTTAATACTTTTTTAGACTGGTAAATGACCTATTAAAGTTTCCTTAGGGTTGCGCAACATGAGATTCCAGGAGATCTATTAGCAGAAATGGAATATAGTATTAATAACTATGTTTTCTTTAGTGTATAATAACGTATAATCGTGTTTTCGTTAGCTTAGATTGAGCCCTTCATATCTACATAGGGAGTGGGTCCTCTTCACGGAGTCTGCAATGTTTCTACAGTAGCCTAGAAGTGACAAACCAAACACTGGCCCTAGAGAGAACCTTTCATGTTTTTACATTACCTGAAGGCCACCGTAGTTCTCCGACACACTTGCGAAACTGTGGTAATGTGAGTTCATAGCACAAAACCGTGGTACCGCCAGCCGCCGTCTGACTTCCGTCGCTCCTAAAGTAATGTTATTATGATAAGGATGGCCTCTGAGCGAGGTGAACGTCAGTACCACCATTTTACACTCGGCTGCTCGCATTACCGTAGTCTTGGAAAGGGAGGAGTAAGTGGAGGGGTACTCAGTTGGTTGCAATCTGCAACCACAACTTTAGATGCTGTCAAATCATCCACACAGTACCTTTAAGCACGTGTTTACTGCGATGGAAAAAGTGACAAAGCGTCAGTATGTGACGAGTTGGGTTGAGAACGTGTTGGAGATTTCACATTTTGAAACATTGACTCCTGATGTCAGAGAGAAGGTCGTGTACGAGAGTAGATGCTGTGAAACATAATGGATTTCATCACTAATACAAAGCTTTGTAGTCAGTGAACAGGAGTTAAAGCAAACAGGCAGCCAGGTCCTGCAGATCAATTACATCAGTGTTCAACATTTGAGAAGCTGATCTAATCAGCTCACATAACAACAGGGACTCGTTCAATGGGTGGGTCACACCAATCACGGCCTCGGGTACTTTAACAGGCCAACTGTCTCCTCTAACATACAGAATGACATCCTCATTGTGATTAGAATAACGGCCTGAGGAGAAAGGTGTGTTGCCCTCTCTGCCTTTTCTGTTCACAGCAGGCCAAAACACCAACAACACTTACACTGACCTATTTCTGACGGGAAGGGAAGACTAAAGCTCGAACTCGGGCTGGACTCCCAGGAAACTCCCAGTTACATTAGAAGTGTTATGTAATACAAGCAGGCCCGCTTCTCAGAAAAGCAAGGTTGTGCTGGAACAAGAGAGATAGGGAATATAAACACTGTGTCTGCACATGTGTGAGATTATTTCACTGATAGGAGAGTTGGACAGATAACTGTGACCAGATTGCGCTTTGCATGATTGAGTTATAGATGTTGATTGTTGTTTGATAAACCTGTTAAGCGAAAATACTCCTAATACCCTAACCTCATTCTCAACTAAGAGAGCACAGTAAACATTCAACGATCTGATTAAGCATAATTTGCATAATTAAAACTCCTGATATCTCTTATCATGTCTTGGGGTAAAACTGGTTAGATTGGTGATGTGATGTAAATTGTAAAGACGATATAAGCTTTTTATAAAACCTGTGTAAGCAGAAAGATGTCTTGATCATGTTTCAGTGTTGATTAATCTGTCAGCTACCTTTTTATATAGTTTATTGCTTAATACAGTAGTTTTCTAGCCTTTTTTTGGCTTTGTAACCCCTCCAAATGAAACAACATCTACTTGCACACTGGACAACTTTTAGACCTCAAAAATAGGGAGGACTTCAAAACCAAAGCAGGAGGTCTGGGGGTCCTTCCAGAGAAAAATTTGCAGAGCAGTAATTTACTTCGTCACTTCCCTAGAGCTTCCTTAACGGTTGGAGACGTGTAACCATGGTAACCCGAGCCAACCTCATGTGACCAAAACAACAGTTTGTGAGAATCTGAATTAATTTAAAATATATATTACACATAACAAAGTGAAATCTTATACTTACAGTTAAATTGAAGCGTTACTGACGTTACAGAGCTGTCCGTCAACATCTGCTATGAACGTTGTAATCACTACCGCACTGCATTGTGGGATATTTATGCCACCGTAGTGTCCAGCGTTGCATAGTGTAATATCTCACCAGAAATAGTATGCACTTCATGCACTATTGGTAGCTAAAAAAAATGTCACGTACTGTTTTAGCGTACTAAATAGCATGTTAGTATGGAGCTCACGATGGAAACATGTATAATATTACCTGTAGTATCTATTCCTTAAACGTTCTGCTTTCATGTGCATATTCATGATAGATGATCCTTTGTGACTCTGCATATATAAACAGCATTTAATAGTAAAGATCAAAATTTCATGAAAATGTATAAGCAAGTGGCAGTGACTGAAACCAAGAGACGAGATGCAATGCAAAAAAGTTTTTTAATGCAGTAATTGGACTACATGGAGAGCGTCGACA
>CAKALG010018824.1:0-12832 GCA_916700815.1 Helicolenus hilgendorfi | reverse complement strand
AGCAACAAATCAGCCTAACAAGTGGTGTGAGACATGTGAGAGTTATTAAAATCAGTGATATGGATTCAGCCCCCGTCAGGTGGAACACATTGTTTGGAACACCAGCGAAGGAAATAGCTCCGGCCAGCATTTTCGCCTGACATTTAGCTGTGAATTAACTCAACATATTACAGCACAGCTCATAAAATGAATTTGCTTTCGATCAAGCCCTCTGACGCCCATATTTCAGGGTGCCGAGATAAGGTCAACTGTCACGGCGGAATGTTTGCCGGATAAAAATTGATGCATAACAAGCTGGAAAGCTGGTTGAAGGTGGGCTTTCTCTGCCTGCATGCCGCAGACCCTGACCTTTACTTTACTCAATTCAATATGGTTCAACTCATATGTGTGTTTGTGCTATTCTGCCAAATTGAGAGAAGGCCTCCTTGGTTACCATATGCCACACAGTCTTTTATCTGATTTGTATCCCTCTTGTCTTTGTTATTTTGTTCCAGTGGGGAGGCACACTGAATGAATCTGCCTTTTGATTCTTTACCCCATCTGCACCCTTGTGTTTCTTTTCCCTTATGCCAGCTTTTATTTTTCTTACAGGGCTAGATCTTACTTGGGCTTGATTCAGAATTTTTTTTCCCCCAGCTTTTTTCCTCAGATTAGAGCGGGGGGAGGGAGATAAAACAGTTGTGCCGAGCAAGTCTCAGTGTGCTAGATGTACATTTGAACTCCTGAGCTCTTTTGACAATTAGCAGAATACAGCAATCCCAGCAGTGTGTGTGTGTGTGTGTCTTTACCGAAAATTGTTAGCCCACTCACAACGTGAGGTGGTCGGCGTATTGTTAACATAGTGTGTTTCGGTGTAACGTATCGGCGGATGCCTATCTCATTCAGCGGCCTTGTTATGTCTGTATAACGTTACACTACGTTGTCTCGCATCCTGTCATCTATCGCTTTTTTCTTTTCCGAGTCTCGCCGCACATCCACACACGTGTCTCTCTGCTCTCAGAAGGAAGAAGGCGGGGTCACGCGTCATCAACGCGTCATCAGTTGCACTGCACATGTGTTCTACCCTGTGGTCTTACTGCTCAGGCTAATCGGAATCCTTAAACAAATTCCTGAATCCGGATCATGATCTGGATTGCCACCAACATCTAATGTATTGTTCATTGTGCCACACGCCACCCCTCCAAAAAATTCCATTCAAATCCATAGCAGACTTTTGGAGTAATCCTGCTAACAGACAGACAGAAAAACAAATGTACATATGAACTCCTGAGCTCTTTTGCCAATTAGCAGGATACAGTACAGCAATCCCAGCAGTGTGTGACAGTGTGAGACTCAGGGTGTGCTTTTCCATAGGTGTGTGCAGTAGTAAGTAGTAAGCTACACAAGTAACATGCATTTATGTAAGGGTGCTTCTTTGTACTGTGCTCAGCACCTCAGTATAATACAACAGAGGTCAAATGGAGTGAGAGTGATTTAATTGTATGAGCAGATTGGCGCTGTCGACACCCAGCACAGCAGAGACAGGTTGTCACGGGGTGATGGCTTGAAGGAGAGGCAGCCGCTACTTGATTGGCTGGTGATGTCTTATTTTCCTCTGGGTGCTTGTTATGGGCTCATTCTTATAATGTACTGTGCTAATTTAAAATAGGCAGCCACTGTTTATAACGGGGGAGGTGATGGAGGAGCACATGGTCTAAACCGGCTACAGTAATTGGCTGAGTATAGCCAATCAAGTAAGGACATCCATTTGTCAGTGTCAAGTGCACATCATTAGAAAAGCATCAGCTGGGTTAACAAGACTAAGAAACTATAGACATCAGCTAGCAGCTCTGTGAGGATGTACGTAGGCTTACAATAGCATGCTAACATGCTCAAAATGACAATGCTAACATGGGTAGCCAACACGGTGCCTGCTTGCGCCTGGTCGCCCGCATGCAGGCACATTCTAAAATAAGCATGAGTCACAGGTAGAGTTGTTCAGTCCGACCCCTCTAATTGTAAGAAGCCTTGCATTTGCAGTATATGACAAGCCAACGTGGAAAAGAAAAAGAGAAAAGACACAAAATATTAAATTATTTTCAAACGTGTTTTAGTGGACATGGAGAAACGATAAAACACAGCGGCATAACCAGTACATGATGAACTACAAGACGGATGCCAGATGTAAGGATAATAATATTAAAGATAAAGATCCCCGTTATTCTCACTGGATGTTCTGTTAAGTCAAAGAGAACTCATAACCATTTAATCATGGATTAATGTTAAATGTGGATTGGTTCACCCCTGAGTAGAGGTGTTAAAATATGAAAAGAGATTGTAGAAAATTATATTATCCAGGCCAGATACTGTGCACGTATATATAGGGATAGCTGGGAGGGACAGTGACCTCCCTGTCATGATGATGTGATGGACTCTCCACTTTAATGTAATCCAAACTGATTGGAAATGCCTCCCGAGACCATATAAATCACAGATTTCATCCTGTAATCCGGCAAAATGTATATGTAGACTCATCTAATCATTCAATGGCGCATATCTCATCCATCTAAGAGAAACAGAAAGAGACTGTGTCACAGATAGAACTCACTGATAAATCAGCAGCGAAAAGTGTTTTGTAATGTGCACAGACATTTTCACAATACATCACAATAGTTTATTGACTTAAACACATTATTATTATTATCAAAACCAATATTTGCTGGCTATGTTTCAGGTAGAAAGGAGCAGCAGACTGGGGTTGATGTTCATGTAAAGTAGCTAGCTAAATGAGAAAGTTTGTGACCTGGCAGCCACGTTGAGATCTGTTGAGGAAATACCAAGCACCGCCCACCAGCCGGAGCAAACTTTCATGTTAGAGCTAAACAGTACACTACAAGATGATTCTGAAAACATTTGAGGAGAGAAAATAGGCATTACAGTATCAGTATTTGATCAGCGTTGCTTAGTTTGACCATTTTATTGGAGTTTGCGAGTGATTGACAGCTGCCTCCGTTGAATGAACAGCCAATAGGAATGCTCTCTCTCTGAAATGACCTGTGATTGGCCAAAGTCTCCCGTCAAGGGCTAGATGTTCTAAAGCCTGAAAACAGAGCCATGAGGAAGAAGTCTAGTTTTCTCTCAGAACACTTGAATTACAATATGCCTCCAAAGTTATTATGATATTTTTGCCTAGTGATGCCAAAAACGTCTGAATATAACTAATAATTATGAATGTTCAATATGAATTGTGGAATTAATCCTTATTTCATAGGCTATTTGGGGATTTATTTATTATTATAATAACAAACAACACATCATACAACATCCTTGGCTACTTAACTGTACTCTGTTGGCAAGATGCGTCGCTACATGTTTTGCCGCTTCAAAAAACTGCCCCTTGGCAAAAGGCATTGGGCAAAACAGCTGATGTGCCTGTGGAGCTGAGCTGTGTGCTTCAGCGGGCAATCAAATGTTATTAACAGAAAATGAGGTCTCTTTTCTTTCTCTCTCTCAGACAGTAGCCTATATATGGAACTACCTAGACATGAGATATGAATGAATTCCCCCTTTCCTAACCAGCTAGATAGCCTTCTACCTGCATCAAAACAGGCAGTGTGTTCCAATCCGCGCACTTCTGTATTTATACTTACTACTTTGAGTGCATAAGTGCGTTCACACTCTGAAGTACGGCAAAATGCAGTGCACTCAAAGTACCTGGATGTTGTACTCAAAACGGTCAGATCGTTGAGTGTGGAACGCTGGACACTTTCTACACTCAACTGTCGCCATCTTGGCTACGTAGCGGAACCACGACCACTATTCAAACATACGTAGGTAACAGAATAAAACAATACAATACGTAAATATACCGGTGCATTTTCAGCCAACAGGAGGACACATCATAGGCCTAGGCGACGACGTTGGAAACGTAATTTCCACTCTGCTTTCATTTTTTTTCAGAAGATATTTTGGCGGGTAACGAGCCGCGGTCAAATGTTGCGATCACTATTTCCGGTTTGTGCACAGCAGATTATTCGATTTGAGACAACCCTACCCCGCTGAAATGTACGCATTGCTCACGTTGAAGTGTACTTCTGGAAGTACTTGGATTGGAACACACTGAGGGAGGAGGTGGTGAAGTAGTAAAGCCCGCCTATTACTTGATTTGATTGGCTGCCAGGGGCAAGTTGACATTGAAAAGTGCATTGGAAAAGAAAGCAAATACGTTTAATTGCCAAAATGCTGAGCTTTCTCTTTAAGAAAAGCTTTTAAATGTACAGTTATGAACACAGAAAGGGGGTTGCATTTTACATTTTTGCAACATTCAGAGTTTTTTGATACAATATGTATGAGACTTTTTGGAGATATTTTTTGCATTTAGTTTGGGATTACAAAGATTCTCAAATGAACGCACCAGAACACCCATGAACACACACATACACACACACACACACACACACACACTTACTGTAAGTGCAATCCTATCATTTTATGGCACTCCATTACTATTCCCGTGCTCTTGCATTCCCTGTGAATATTTGTGAGGTGTGATAAAATAGAGCAATCCTCAGGAGGTGAAGAAAGCCTGACACGGTGTGATTGCCAAATGACAAACTTTTGATGGCTCAGAGAAAAATGAAATTACCTCACTGACATCTTGAGAGATTACTCCTTCCATCTTCGACACGCACACATCCAGACCCTTGTCTCTCACCCACCTCTCTGTATCAGCGACAGCACACATAGACGGAGAGGAGGAGAGCCATGAGGAAATACACATATAAATATTGAAGTAAAATCAGAATCAAAACGCAGACGTGCCCTGATTTCACCTCTGAGCCCCTGTCGGTGCCAAATAAATGGAAGCCAGGACATTAATTTTCATGATGTCAGGAACCTGGGGGGAGGAGTGGCAGGCAAGTCATCAGTGGTGGCTGATTACCGCTGTTTGTGTGTGTGTGTGTGTCTGTGGGTTTGTGTGTTTCCGCCTCACTTTCACCGCCTCGCCGAGATATCATCATCGCAGACTGCCTGAGAGGTTGTTTAACTTTCCCTTTTTAACCCTGCGAAAAGGCAGGTGACACATAGAGTAACAGACCAGCTTATACTGCAAAAAAAAACACTGTGCTGGTAGAAAGAGGGAAGGACGTTATTTATGAAATACGTACACATTTAAGAAATACCACAAAAATATATACCTGTGGTATGCAACACGTTTTTTGAACTGTGTGATGTAAGTTGCAATAATTGATTAGTTATACTATAACAACATATGAATCATTATCATTGGCTGCAGCCCGAAATTTAATCATGTTTTACTGATAGTTGGACATAGCACTGAAAATACATGCAAAGCCAGTGAAACGAGACAGAAGCAGTGTAGGTTAGTTAAAAATAATGAGCTGCAACAATGAGTATGAGCTAGAGAGTTATACCTCTAGCTCATACTGGCATCATATGAAACTATAAAACCTAAAGAATACATTAGTATCAACCATGTCATACCAGCTTGTCACAACAAAGGCTAAATAACGCTCCAAACTTGCGCAAAATTTTGGCGATGAAAAACTGGCATGGCCATTTTCAAATGGGTCCCTTGACCTCTGACCTCAAGATATGTGTATGAAAATGGATTCTATGGGTACCCACGAGTCTCCCCTTTACAGACATGCCCACTTTATGATAATCACATGCAGTTTGGGGCAAATCGTAGTCATTGGAGCAAGTAATAAAATAATGAATATATACATGCATTTGCCCACTGTTGATAAGAGTAATAAATACTTGACAAATCTCTCTTTAAGGTAGATTTTGAACAGATAAAAAATATGCGATTCATCACATTAACTATGGACAATCCTGCAATTAATCGCGATTAAATATTTGAATTGATTGACAGCCCTATTTTTTTTTTTTTCACATGCACAATATCGCTGACTCATAATAACAACCAAAACTTGATATGCTAGTTAGCTGCTAACATCAGATTGCACACAATGCTAATGTAGTAATGTTTAGCACGGTCACCGTCTTAGTTTAGCATGTTAGCATGCTAACACCGTGGCATTAAACACAAAGAGTAGGCTGATGGGGATGTCATTATCTCGGCAGGTGTTAGTCATGAACCAAAGTATTGGACAATTTCTAATTTGGATCTTGTGGTGGTGGACCATGAAAGTCTGTAAAATTGCATGGCAATCCATCCAATAGTTGTGGCCACAAAAACATTGTGCTCCTACTACCCAGTATTTGTTTTTTACAATTACTTCTGATGTTGCCAGAAGTGTAAAGCACATCACTTCCAGTTTATAATCCCCCCCTGTAGACCGCTATTTACTAATAGGCATTTAGAAGAGCAATTTAAAAGCTATGATGAACTGAGTGAGTATGTGCTGAATCATGCACAGTTGTGTTAAGGAGTGAGTCACACCACTCTAAAAATCCACTTCACAACACGTACAAACGGCCTTGATGGTGCACACACAAAAACAAAAAAAAGGAAATTCCAGCAGTTTCATGAGAATTTTTTTTTGAGGATGATGTCCATACTGGCTGATGTAATGTAAGAGTTATTGTTTCTCAATGCTTTAAATGTTCAGAACAACTGGGTCTGCTCTTCCCATTGACGTTTTAAAGTCTTAAAAGCTTCTGCTCGCAGAGCTCGCTACCTTTGGGGAACTCCTGGTTCAACATTAGCATAAAGAGAAGTGAAATTTTCCCAGAGATTAGAAGTTCTGACAGTGAAGTCTGGTATATCGGGTGGAAAGGTTTCGCACTCTGTTCAACCAAAAAACAAAGGTCCTCTTTCTGTGTTAAAAATGCAATGTGCACATGCTCATGTTTGCGTTTGGCTTTATTCTTACCCGTCTTCTGTGATTGTTGAAGTGATGCCAGTCTGTAAAACTACAGGAGGGTATACGTTGGGATGTGATCGGTGCTCTGCGAGGTGTATTGTGTTGTTCCATTAAATCAATGACTCTGACTTAAATATAAGGACAATGGGGCCAAGCCTACAGCATACGTTCACACCTCCACACTCTTGATCAATATAGTAGTGAGTGAGGCCCTTTCGATCTCATCCCACATACCTGTACGCCTGTCATAGTATGGCTAAAGGTCCACACAGAGGTCAAAGGTCACCGGTGTGTCTCTTTTTGCTCTTTAACCCACGTCAACACAGACACTCCCGGTGTACTTTCTCGGAGCATTTACCATTGCCGCTGATGCAAAAGGGTGCTTTGTGCATCGGTGTCACACGCCAACGGACGTGACAAAGCACAGCTATTTGATGCCCTGGGAATGAGAACGGGGCTTTACATATTTTGTCATATATCAGATTAATGTATGCTGGGCCACTCGGAGGTTGCCTCTGGGCCGGGTGTGGCCCGCGGGCCACCAATTGAATACGCCTAGTGTACAGTCTGTAATGGAGGCTCTTAGAAATTTGTAATTTCTGACAAACCCTGATGACATCACTGGCATCAAGTTCTTTTTACTGATTGACATTTACCCATGGCTCTATCCTCAGTGTGGTTCTATTGTCATTCTGAATCATTTGGAATGTCTTCTACAGGGTTACAGAGACCAAGGTAGTTAATTCAGTATTATTAAATGGATGTGGAATAATAAAGCAATGTGATCAAACATGTATCCATGTGTTACCGGATGTTTCTAAATTAGTTTTTCATAGCCCCGGCTTTGGCAATGATATCTGGGTAAATGGGTAGTAGAAAATAGACAAAGTTTTAAAAGTGTGAATATCCACTTGAGTGAATGCAGATACAGAACATGTGGAACACGCATTGTGGATCTGTGTAGTGCTCCCTCTCATTGCTCCAGGCAGATACCTGGATACTGGTTAGAAAAAAATATATATATATTCCTATATATATATATTCTTTTCTTGGGTTCAGCAGGTACTGAAATGATTTGATTTCAGGGGCATGAAATATTTGCATTTCAACCATGCCCGAACGCGGACCTCCACTTAATGTATTCAGTCTCCACTGATCTGGGAAAGCAGCTGCTCCAAACCCAGAATATTGAGCGGTTTCACACCAAAGACTAGTCAAACAGAAAGAGTGCATGGAAGCACAGGAGCGATTTCCCTCGCCTCTCTCTCTCTCTCTCTCTCAAGCCTGTTGAATGACACAGTGACAAAGCAGCCCGGTGTGTTTGTCAGAGAGAGGATTCGGAGTCAGGGCCATGACAAGTGTCTGCTCGGCAGAGGGAGGATGACAAAGGCGGCCTGTAAGAGGGAATTCAATGTGCAAAAATGAATCACTATTCTTCCAACCTGAATACAGGTTTGCCAGTTTTTCAGTTCATCTGCAGCTGTAAGCTCGGTAAGGGGAACTCCGATTTATTTGACAATCTGAATAGCTAATAATATTCAGGCACCTGACTCAAAATCAGTTTTTGATTAGCAGGGATCTTGGTTCAGCCAGAAAAATGAATACATGCCATTTTTTTTTTCTACAGTAATTGCTCTGCTGATTAAAAAGCTTTTTAACAAGATCATCTGGGGTGGCATTAACTCTCATTGATGAGACATTATAGCTCAAGCGAAGTGCCTCTAGGCCGGCTTTAATAAATGTTAGCTTGTCATGGTCACTAAGAGTGATAAAGATCCTCAATATTGCTCATATACCTCCATTTCTGCCCTGACAGCACCGCACTGCAAAACTGACAGCCAATACCAGAAGCAGTACTGGCTGAGCGGTCTATGCAGGCTTGAATCATCAAGTTACAGACCCATGGGAACAGACGTTTGCCAATTTGGTTTGGTGGTCAGGCGTCTTTTCTTTCTTTAATAAATCAGACTTAGCATACAAAGCATATGCTACAGACTGTATATAAGAAGTTGACATAGTCACCATGACATCACCCATTGTTTTGTGGACTTGGAAGCCTCAAGTTCAGAATTGTGGCCAGTTTTCTTGCAACCAGAAGTGAAATGAGAGGGTGGAGCTGAGCACAACCGAACACTGAATAAGACATTTGTAGGCGACCAAGATGTTACAATTAACTTTCATGATCTAAAACACTGAAAGGGTTAAAGTTCTAAGACAAAAACGCGGACAACTCCCAGACTGGACAACGTTGTGGTAGCGACCTGTCAATCACAAGGTAGCCCCGCCTTAAAGCATCCCCTACTTTTTTGCCTGTTTTATTCTAAATGACAACACAATCTACTAAATGAACATTATGCTGTATTAAAGAAGACTTAAAACTAGTGATTGAGACCATAAACTCATGTTCACAATGTTTACTGAGGTAATAAACCAACTCATAGACTTCGATACAATCAGACTTCTTTTTGCAACCGGAGGGGTCGCCCCCTGCTGGCTATTAGAAAGAATGCAAGTGTAAGGCACTTCCGCATTGGCTCCAGCTCCAGCTCCGCTTTAACTAGCTTTGTTTGAGGGCGTGCCAACTAGCCGCTATGCAATTGTGTTACTTGGTGACATCACCACGTAACAGAAGAAAAGGCAGGACTTCAAGCAAGACGTTTCAAGTATTTCAGGAGTAGTATTTCTGTGGGGGAGAGTAACTCTCTTTTGGTCTGGACTTTGTAACATTGCAGACCTCTTACATGCACAAGAAACAACACTACCACACTAAAGGAAAGGGAAAAAGCACAAAAGCATAATATGTACCCTTTTAAGTGTCTGATATTAAATGGAAAATAAAACAGCCAGAGCTTTTTTATTCAGATAATGCTCTGTTTAATGTAGGTTGTCCTCTGGAACGGGGGAACAGAGTTGCTCGGCCACTGAGCAGGCTGTGGAGGTGGTCACAGAGCCGAGCCAACATCTGGCACGGCTGGACTACACACGACCTGAAATTTAAGAGAGAAAAAAAAATCTTGCAAAAATGTATTTATTTATTTTTGTGGTGCTTGGGGCGGACATCCCAGTGTTCATAGACCTATGTCCAGATTGTCCATTGGATGATGGGTCTATACTTCTCTTTCTGGTCATACACTCTGCCCTCAATCTGATTTCCTTGTGCCTAAACTTTCAAGTTAGAGTTCATGCGATTCACTGATCATCATGTGCTTCTACACATCTTCAACGTTTATTATAGTGATAGTGATTCCCCAGGGCTACTCGTTACTTTTGCATTAACCAAGGGATACCAGCTCAGCTAAAAAGCTTAATTTTGAAAAAAATAAAAACTATAATTTGATCCACACATTTGTGTTCAGAAGGGAAGTAAACTCAGAAATAGGATTATGAATGGGTCTGATGCTTATATTATATAAACTATATTTACTGTAACAATGACCATTAATCTTCCAGTTCCAGGCAGGCACATTAATCACGTCAGTTTTACACCAAGAACCTTCAACACATCAATCCTGTTGACCGCTTTGTGTGTTACGTGATCTAGCGCCGCTGCCGCCATTACAGTCGTAGTGACTCAACTGTCTGCTAACCGTGTTAACTGGTGACTTTCAGCCAAAACCGTCCGTGGTTGTTTGTAGAAACTTACCGTGACCGGTGAGGTCACATTTTCTGACGACAGCCGTCACAAATGGTGACGTCATGTGTTGCTGGCTCTCTGCGGTGACAGATTTCGGTCCGTAGGCAGGTCCTCCAGCTCCGGAAAAGAGGGATAATAGGGCTGTTGCTTGGGCAACTTTAGCACGGCCTTGTGCATGTCTTTGTTGTGTAGTCTCTGTTAGCATTAGGCTACTGCTGCTACGGTGTAGCTACCATTTTGCACTGGAATTCCATGTGTCATGTTTTAGCCAGCTAGAGCTGACTGATGTCTATGAACTTGAAAGGAGACCCGGCACTTTCTTAACATACGTTCTTCGTTCGCAGTACAGTAATCACCACTATCATGCGTTGCTTTACGATGCCTCACTTTTAGAGGCCGTAACTCAAGTGTGTTAATGTATAATCACACATGCAGGTGTTCCTTTTGTCCCGTCTCCCCATTTTGTCCCCGCACTCATTTCAACATGATAACATATTGCATTTGGCGGTGATAAACCCAGCAGGGAATGATTCAACTTTCACGACCATGCCCCCCATTTCTTTTTTTTCCAATCCCTCCTGAGTGTTTTTCCTTTTACATTCTGGCAAAGAGCATCTCAATATTTCAAGTACAGAGCTTGAACGGGGGCCCAGCAGAGAGAAGCCTGGCCTTTATTCAGACGCAGGTTGGAATTGTCTCACAAAGTCGGCGCCCATATTCCTCACCTGCAACACAAAGCCGCAGCAACTCTCAGAACAAAAAGCCAACCCCGTCCCCTCTCAGAAGTGTGGCACTGAAAGTGATACAGTGGCAATAAAATCAACAGGGGACCTGAGATTTTTCTCTACAACCACAACAAAAAAGAGTGCGCTGTTTGATGCTTTCAGGTTCGATGTTACTGTTTCAGATCACAGAGTCGAGTGTTTTGGGCTTTTGTTTTTCTGTTTTTCTTTCTCATTTCCCAGATTCCGATTGGTTGGAGTGTGAATACAGACGAATACTGATCTCAGCCTAGTTTCCAAGAAGAAAACAATCGCCTAGTGTGTGCTGTTGCCATGGCATTTATAGTCTTGCAGAACTTTGCCATAGTTTATTTATTTGCCCTCATAATTACCCCTCTGCTACATCTCCAACCTTCCCTTGAAAGATTACCTCAGGTATTTCTTTTAAAGAAATAAAGTATGGAAACAAGGGCTGGCTTGATCTAATGTTGATTATATTCTTATTACCAGCGTTTTCCCATGCCAAGACATTGTGAAGCACAGCACATTATGTGACGCTATTATGTATATCGTGTATAGTCTTCACAAGTATTGTTTGTACGACGGCATTGTTCTTTCATTTGTGTAAATTAATATTAGAGTTGCATTCATGGCATCACCTCCCTAATGAGATTGATGTGTACTGCTGCTCTTATGTTTAGACCAGTGAGCTACCTCCGGGGTCTGTGAAGTGAAGCCAAAGCGGAAGTGCCTTAAACTTGCATTATTTCTAATAGTCAGCAGGGGGCGACTCCTCTGGCTGCTAAAATAAGTCTAAAATAAGTTTGTATAGAAGTCTATGAGAAAATGAGCCTACTTCTCACTTGATTTATTACCTCATTAAACATTGTAAATATGAGTTTATGGTCACAATCGCTGGTTTCAAGGCTTCTTCAATACAGTATGATGTTTATTTAGTTAATTATGGTCCCATTTAGAGTCAAATTTAGTCATAATTACTATGGCCACTACATGTCGACATTGTCTTATATCGTATAATTATCGATGATCAACCATGTGAAGAGACGATAACAGCATCTTGAACCTACTAGTGGGTGTAACTAGTGGCCCCTTCTAACCCATATCTATGAGGCTGATAACCGCTGATAACGTCCATTCAGTCGGCTGATAGCAATTTATTGTCACAAAGTCCAATTTTAAGAATCCGTCATAATGTAATTGTCTGATTATGTTTTTAAGTTTTTTTGTGAGGTATGTGTTCAACACTTTTTTGTGTGCATTTCCAGAGTTTTACGTTTGTTAGTGTAATGCTTCCTCTCACTATAACCGTTTTTCATATGGGATTTTCCCATTAATATCCTGTTAACCAGCCTACCTGGTAGCCTGTTTGCACCTAGTGACACTATTGTAAACTGTAAACTAATTTTATATTTTATTATTTGACCTGGAGATGGGTTTATGAGGACAAATCTTTAGTAGAAAAAAAAAGTTAAAATGTATGTTTGGGAATTAAGACTGGCGAGAAAAGCTCACTATCTGTTGTCGTCTCATTATTCCCTTGTTGTTTACTGGTTAGTAGCTATTAAAATCAAATCAAACACACTTTGGTATGATGTTAATATAAATTATGTCCTGTGTGGTTT
>CAKALG010018822.1:0-10014 GCA_916700815.1 Helicolenus hilgendorfi | reverse complement strand
CACACACACACACACACACACACACACACACACACACACACACACACATACCTGCATGTAATGGTGAGTGTCTCGTGGACTGGAATCACTATGTCGTCTTTGGAGCTGTCGAGGATAGGTGGAGTCATAGAAAAGCCAATCACCAGACCTGAGGGAGTGAACACACGCAGCAACTGCATTAGATTCATGTTACACAGGTCAGCCAGGACCTACAGTGGTTTTGACAGAGCTGCTGGTAGGCTGTCAAATCTCCAAAACACATCAGGAATCTGTTATCCAACACGACAGCAGCTCAGATAGCACGTTGTTCATTACATTTACAAGCTGAAAGGCAATCTGCGGGCAAAGCACTCGGGTCCCTGACGCTAGAAACACCCAGACGGAGAAATCATGGCCCACTCATGAGGCGGTGCTTCTCACAGCTCCCTGCTTCCACCTCTGAAATAGCCACAATTTGCCCTTGATTCATTACCAATGCATTCACTTCACTGACTTGTGCTTGGTTAATATGGCCGGCCTAGAATGTCATTACCGTCCCAGAGTACCCTCTGGGTGCCATTAGCGCTCAGTCAGACTCCACACCTACAGTCTATCATATATAAAAGTGCCACCATGACTTATGCCCCACCTGGATGTCATTAGAGATGAAAACACACACAGAGCGATAGCACAGAGGGTGGATGAAGGTGGAGAGGCTGTCTTTGCATTTATGAAAGCAAATGATGACAATTTTTCACATCAGACTGTGTTTGAATATCATTGTGATACGTGTGCAGTATTTAAATTCACATTCCCAGCCGAACAAACAAAGGAGGAGGCGGAACTACTCAAGGACAAACAGCAGCAACTTAAATACCTGAAAGCCTTCTTTGAATATTTTAATCATTATTCCCTTTTCTACAGACATTTTTAGGAACATGACACACACATCTTCAAGCATGTGTAACACAGACTTCAGCACCGGCAACAGAAAAAGCAGAATGATTTCACAAGTCGAGACCGGCTGCCAATCAAAACCCAGAGCTCCGGACAGCTGCGATTCTCGTGCACAAACATCATTCCTCCAACACATCCTGCTGCCCAGGGAGCACAATAGAGCAAGGTTATTCTCATGTAAATATTTTGTTAATCGTGTTTACAGTAAAGGCTGATCCCAGTGGAAGGAGACTGATCAGCCTGGGTTCCTTCCAATACCGCAAACACACAGAAACTCAAAAAAGACACCCTTGACTTTGAGTGGTCCGTCTAGAATACAGTAAAGTGAAGGTATGCATAGTTGTTAGAGACTTTTACACAGCAGATTGAAAAACACCATCCTTCTTTCAACCCGTCTTGTGTGTTTCTACTTCAGTTCCCAGAATGACTTTATTCAAACCGACTGCTTTGCTTTCAATAAAAAATGAGTGGCCAAACATTTTTCTACACTGTGGCATGAAAATAATCAAGGCCGTCCTTCTGCTGCATTGACTTTTGCTATATTGATTTTTTTTCCTTCACATCTCCTCTGAATGAGAACAAATTCCTGAAAATAAAGAGAAGGTATGCAATAAATATGGAAAATAAAGGAAAAATATATAAAAACACGAGATTTTTTGCCAGGGACTTTCAGACATTGGTGAAGTTTTACTGTAAATTTTGCTTTTCGCATGTCATGTCAGTTTTATATAATTTTATTCAGTTTCCTTAAAGGAATAAACATATTGGGAAATATGCTTAATTGCTTTCTTGCCGAGAGTAAGATGAGAATATCTGGGCCACTCTCATATCTGTCTGTGCTCTCATATTTATACAGATTATATATTAATATTATAAATACATATATAATATACATTTAAATATACATATTTAATCAGTTAGTTTAAGGCTGCAACAATTAATTGATTACTTGTCAACTATTAAATTAATCTGCATCTATTGTGATAATCAAATAATCGGTTGTAGAATTTTTTTTCAAGAAAAGTCTAAATTTTCTGATTCTAGCTTCTTAAATGTGAATATTTTCTGGTTTCTTTACTCCTCTATGTCAACGGAATATCTTTTGAGCTGTTGACAAAACAAGACATTTTGACATCATCTTGGTCTTTGGGAAACACTGATCGACATTTTATAAACTAAACAACTAATCGATTAATCCAGAAAATAATCGACCAATTAATCAACAATGAAAATCATTTTTAGTTGCAGTCCTAAAGTAGTTTAATCCGGACAAATGTACATGTCATGTAGGAGCCTTTGTGCCAGACTATTCCTTAGCCTGACACAGTCACATCCTGGTGTTTCTGCTGGTTGCCTGGCAACCTCACAGTGATAACAAACCTCAGCATTTTTGTACGGATTAAACAAACAAGATTAATAACGTGTTAATTAGTGAGCTTTAGGGGTGCTGTTAGGGAATTCCACTTTTACACATCAAAGTCTGTTTCCATATGTTGGAGGAGTAGGCCTACTGCATGTGTGAAACAATGTTGTTTAAAGCCTTTTGTGGCTCCAGAGCTACTCGCTAAAACTCGCTACTCATCTCTGCCGTGAAGCTAGTGGCTTGAGGCAACATTAGCCGCTATTAGAACAACACACCTGAATCTCTGACCAAACCAAAGAACGTATATTGCCAAGAAGTGAAAGTCAATTGTTCGTTCCATTGCAACATCAGCACCCAGCAGCAAAGCTACGCTTCTGCCATTTTGGACTGAAAGCGACTACCGGTAAAACATCCGCCTACAAAACACAATACAAAAGTAAAACAAAATTAGTTTTGTCTCTTTGCTTATATTCTCTTTGACCAAACTGTCTGCATTCGGGTTGCATTGTGGGTAACGTAGGCGACAGGTTTAGGAAGAAGAATGTGTGTAGATACAAATGGCTCTGCTGCATCAATGTTGATAACTTTGTGAGTCTGACAATGTTATAGGAGTGCAACGCTAAATTGGTGGAGTACTCATTTAACCAGTTGTAGGTTATCTACTGTACAGACATGAGAGTGGTATTTATCTTCTCATCTGTTTCTCTGCAAGACAGTGAATAAGTATATTTCCCAAAATGTTGAACTATTCCTATGTGCTTTATTATTATTGGTGTTGACCTTCCTACTTTCTTTCATGCTAATAACATATTGATTCACATTCCAAATGTCATTGTTCATTTCTGCGGGAGATCACAGTCGAGACAACAAAACCATCAAGCAACATCTGTTTCTGTCTTTGCTTGGATATTAAAACGTGTGATATCATGCTAATCTAAAACCACAAAATAACACTTGTATGAATGTGAACTGGGACAGCTAATATCGCCATGCTGACAGAAAACAAACATGACACGCCGCTGAAGTGGGAAGTGGTGGCTCCATGAATCATTCCCAGCTTGGCTCCCGGCGGGGTATTCCTTCCTTACTCTTTCAGAGATCTTTAACTCTGCCCCCAAAGGAGAGGCAAAGTTTCCCCAACATATTGTCTCAGCTCAGATGTGAACCCGCCACCAACTTCAGTCCCATCCCCACCCGTCTGCAGCACAACAGAGCTTTGTCCACCCTTCCTCGCACCTGAAATGCTGTCAAGCCAAACAGTGGATCAGAGAAACATACACAGGGCCCCCCAAGAGCTACAGAGTAGGGGAAAGTGTGAAAGGAAATTCCTGTCAGGACAGCTCACATCTTCACTAACACCAAATTTCTTTCACACACACTAAGGGAGGAGAACGAGAGAGATCATTTAACTCCATCTTGAGGCACAGCAGACAAATGAGCGCTGGATCTCCCACACCTTCCTGTGACCACTATGGACAGCAGCAAACCTGGATGTTTACCTCTGGCTATAGATGGAGAGCATATGTCAAAGCCTGGGAGCGTGTATATTACTGTATGACATTCAAATGGCTGACAAACTTAGTGTGAAAGGTAGATTCAGAATAGAAAGTCGCTGTTTTGGTTCACTCTCATGGCTCTCATCTGCTGTTTTCAGTGATAAAAGCTCTGGTGAATCCACTATGCGCTACCTGCCCAAGCGGCAATATCCGGTGCTGAAAAATGAAGCCAACGCAGAAGTCAGCTCCACAGACGATCCACTTCTTTGCCCATTTTTGGATAAGCCAGGGTCATGTCTAAAAGGTAACATGCAAATTGCATAACTCTCGTGAGATGGTTAAGGTTAGGCATTGACCTCAAATAGTTAAGGTTAGGAAAGGTCGTCGGGCAGCGAGACTTGTTGCTCTAAAGCCACTATGCTGAGAAGACACTGTGGAAGGAAATACACGCTGCCACTCACACAGATTCGACCTTCTACATTTTTTCTTACAGACAAAGACGCATGCAATCAGAATGGTTTGAAAAAAGTTGAACATACAGTATAGTCTAAGGACACACATCACAGTGCAAAACACGCCAGGCAAAGCCCTACACATTTACAGTATATATTCTTATACAATAGTAAACATGGATTGAAAGTATCTCGAGGGAATATCATAGGAAAATAAACAAGAATCCAGTGTATAGGCGAAGTGAAATGATTTTTCTTTCTGAGAGGTGTGCAGAGCTCTGAGATTAATCACCACTGTAGCTGAGCCTCATGATGGATGCTTCCCTCACAATCAGAAAGATCGCACTCTGACAGACAGGATGCAAATTGTGAATCTTTTTAGAAATGTCAAGACTGACTGGCATGACCTGAGAGACAAGACATCAAGATGTTGGAGGTGTATTTTGGGAGGGAAACCTGGAAAAGATGTATTTACCATAAAGGGAACATTTCAGCTTCTGCCATTTGAAACGCTCAAGTATAGTAAGATGGACTGATACGTCTATCACAGTACAGCAAGAGTGTCTCACACCAGAGGGCAGAGGAGGACATTACACCCTCGTGGAGTCGAGCTCTTTGAAGTCAAGCAAAAACATTTCACAGATCACCCAAACTGATACAATTCATCATGACAAATACGCTGGTGTCCTCTGAGCTCAGCAGTCCTGACATGGTCTATTTCCAGGGCGAGTTTGAGGCTAATGTGCCACATTACTTGTCAAGACTTTGGATCTCTTTCACTATATCACTTGTCATCCTAAGTGGCTCTCTCATAACCGCCGAAGGAGGTGCCGCAAAGTCATAACTTAATGTGTGCAGGGTTACACATGGCTGCTGGCCAAAACAGCCGCCGACTTCTCTGCTGTTTGGACACTTCAGATTGATGAGATGTAAGAAGGGGGCTTTTCTACGCCTTACTGTAGGTGACTCCCACCCCATGATGCAACAGGAGCTGCTTGCTCTTTCCCCATGCTTCACAGTGATGAAAATGTTTGGTGCCAGATGTCGATATCTTCCATATGGATGAGCTGTATAATGTAGCTATACATCATGTTTCCAGAGACACCAGATATGGAGGCCTGTCATCCTGTCAGCTACATAAAATGATTTGAGAAAATATATAATCCCATTAGCAATTGTTTGCACTCCTTCAGATATATTTAAAAGCACACGTCGTTCCAATGCACAGCTATGTGAAGCGAATGCCAAAGAAAACCAAACACATCATGGCTGATAGCG
Organism: Helicolenus hilgendorfi; assembly: GCA_916700815.1. Lineage (NCBI taxonomy): Eukaryota > Metazoa > Chordata > Actinopteri > Perciformes > Sebastidae > Helicolenus > Helicolenus hilgendorfi. The sequence goes on along the minus strand of CAKALG010018822.1, from coordinate 4,489 downwards.
TATCTTGTCATGATAATAAACACATTTCCCTGCTGCGACCTTTCATGCTGCGATTCTTGACAGATTGTTATGACTGTTATTACTCAGTTAGCTCATTTATCTTAACGTGCATTAAACAGCGGCATGAAGAAAAAAAAGTCTATCCGTATTGGTATAAGCCTTGTTCCGAAACAGCAGTTTCAGCTGGAGGACAGTCAGCAAAAAGCGATGTGTAGGTGGACAGTGAGTAAGCACGCAGAGCTGCAGCTGTGGACTCTGGTTAAAGGAGACTGTGTTCCCATCCAGTTCACAAGGCTGCAGCTTCAAAAAGAAAATGACTGACTCAACAGTGTCTGAATGCATTGCAAGTGCCCTCAGAAAAAATGTTTCAACTTTCACTTTTCTTCTATTTATTATATAAGTGGCTGGTTTTAGCTCCTTAGCTACAGTTTACATTAACTTTAAGCCACTGGCTTCTATACATTTCTGTGAGATATGAAGACCAATCAGCGTTGGAAGTGTTTAATCCTGCTTGAGTTGTGTAATCCATCACAGTTAACATCTTGTCTGCATTCATTTATTTGTCAGTGTTCATTTATGTTATCATTGTAAAGTGAAGATTGTAAAGTGAAGATTGATTTGAAAAGTGTGCACTGCGCTAATTCATAACGACAGTGTAACTTTGAGTTCAATTAATTCTGAGTTGATGTTTATTGTCATACATTATACTGTATATCACCAGCAGGTTTAAAGAGTCTGATGATCTTTTTGTTTTTAACAGGACAGACATTAATGGAAGCCAGTGGCTGCCTGGAAGGTCAGAAAAAACACATTTAAAAGATGAAAACACAACAGCATGGTCTGTCAGTCTAGAGGCCATGGATCTCTGCCGGAAAACAATGGATTGCGAAGGAGTTCACGAGTAAGGGTAAAATGGAGCGTGAGATGGACAGAGGGTTCGGTGTGGCGTCAGCAGTTATGCGGGCGCTGTACCGAACCGTTGTGGCGAAGAGGGAGCTGACGAACGGCTCATAGACTTTACATTGTGATGATGTTACAGATTTTAAAATCACTTTGCTCGGCAAAAGGAGGAAAGTTTTCAGTTGTAAAACCTCCGTGGATCAAAGGTTCATAACAGAGAGTCATAATCAACGTTGTTTGCAGTTCAAGGTTTTGTGTCAACAGTTTCACAGACGTGTCTTTTACAATGGTGGTCTATGGGGAAAATGTTTTTTAGGCAGCAGGGGATCTGATTTTTTGCTGCAATACCACGAGAAGCCACTGGAAAAAACTGGAAGCAAGGCTGAACAGCGGCGCCATATCCGGGTCTTATTAAACATCCATGGCTAAAGCTGCAAGCAGCAATACCGGAGGCCAAGCAGTCGGCTCCGCACTAGTGTGTTGAAAATGAGATAGAACATGCAAAATGGCTGGTACGGCCCGTTATCCAAATCCTTTTCCTGTAAGCTAACAACATGTGACAGATCAACATCTATCTATTCGGAACGATTGCTTGGCCGGAGCAAACTCAAATGGATGGTGATTGGCTTGTTGGCAACCACCTTACTAATGTGAACAGGGGGCAGAGAGCCAAAAAAATATTTGAGCTTGCTTCCCCTCTTTTCCCATGCATTCCAGCTGGTGGTGCAGAGATAAGCAGCAGCTTTGGGTGATTAGCTTCAACCCAACAAAAAGCAACATCGCATTTTAGCCTACAAAGATAAAAACACAATATTTCCAAAGTTGACTCACTCGCTCTGTTATCGTATGATTACACAGGGCAGAAACACACACGTTTAGATGTATAAAATCCTTCAGACAGATAAACGCTACATTAACACTCTGACAGTCTCTCTTGTAGCCAATTTTCTTTGTTTCAAGCACTTGCTTTGACGGTGACTTTATGAACCATGTGATTCAGCTCATTTCACAATGGCTGACACTCTGATCACTGGGGATCGTAAAAAATAATTCAACAATTACTGAAAGTAAAAGAACTTTTCTTGTCTCGGGGAAACAGCTCACTGAACATGTCCTTGTAAAAACTTGCCATCGCTCTTGCGAAATGTGCTTTCTCTGTTGTTGTGAAAAGCCATTCTCACTGTGGGAGTAATGTGTGTGTACCCTGCACCAGCTCCAGCTAGCTCTGCCAGGCAAACAAGAAGGTTTGAGTGGCCTTTAAAAACTTTTCAGGCTGATATTTGTTTAAATCAGCAATGCAAGAGAGGGAACGGTAAGTGCTTTGGTAGGTTAAATGTAGTTGAGAGAAGGATGAGGCAGTGACAAGCATGGCAAGTACCATGTAACAGCGATCATATAGACATGGATACATTAGACACATCACACAGCTGGTTTTTTTTCGTGCTGCATGCCTCTGTCATGATGGAATTGCCAGATGTATGTGTGAGATAAGTGCCGGAAGTCCGATTTTTCAAGGACAATTGGGTCTGTTCACTCAGCATGTGCATCGGGCTGCACTTTGATGTATCAGCTTCACATACCTGGTTGACAGGGAGGGAAGATGTGTGACTGACTACTTGTCAATTGAAGTGTTCAAACAGCATGCCAGAGGTACATCAGACGTAGCTCTTGATTTATTAAAGGGCCAGAATACGAAGAGGTGCAGAGAACTGCCGCATCTGAACAATTCAGTGCTGCGAAATGTGACAAAAAAATGACAGAGAAAAGATAAAAAAAATGTAAACCCAATTTATCTTGGACAATTGCAAACTCCTGAAAAATAAGTGCTAATAGACAGTGAAGCTGACATTTCCTGTCATGCTTTTATTCTGCGTTTAAACTGCAATATCAGTCAGGCCAAGTGGTTGGGGATGCATACCACACAATCGCAATGTCTACTTTTTGTCCAAGCCAGGGGACAAAGGCAAAATGCCCCAGAAATGAAAGGAATAATTTGACATGTTCATTTTCGTTGTTACCAAGAGTTAGAAGTGAAGATTGATACCTCTCTCATGTCTGTACAGTAAATATGTAGCTATGTAGCAGCTTTTTTTACCTTCGGACAGTGCCAGGCTAGCTGTTTCCAGTCTTTATGCTAAGCTAAGCTAACCGTCTGCAGGCTGTGGTCACATATTGATGTACAATGACAGTGGTATCAATCTTCTCATCTAACTCTCGGAAAGAAAAAAGATAATTTCCCCAAATATTGAACTATTCCTTTAAGAAAATGAAAACAGTAAAATACTGCAGAACCTTCTTTCTAAAACACAGTTAGCCACACAAATCAAACAAAGTTTCTTCTCAAATCACTTCTTCCCTTGCTTGCACCCCCTACTGATGGCTAGTGTGTGTATGTGTGTGTTTTGTGTGTGTGTGTGTGTGCGTGCGTGGGTGTGTGTGTGTGTGTGTGTGTGTCAACAGTGTATGAATTATTAAAACAACAGTCCTCCAGTGTGGCTTCAAACAAGAATCAGGGAATAATGAAAAGTTCCAATTGAAATAGCTCTGCAGACTTACAGAGGCAATGATATGTTCAATTCAGAGCTATTCAGAGCTATTAGGTGCTTGTATTGTGAGGAGTTATGGCACAGTTACCTGTAAAATTGCTCTTGTAGTGGGAGTACAGTTGTGTATACAGTAGATCTTTTACCCATTGAAATGCCTCTGCGTATGTGCGTTCATCTTATCCTTTGCCGAGCTCTGTTCATGGTTCACCCTGGAGTTTTTGTCAGTAAGGGAGTACTGAAACTGGACTTCCCAGCCTATAGAGGCCACCTGCCGACTAGAGATAAATCATACACACACACACAAAGGAAGACGCCATAAGGCACTCTCTAAGCCAGTTAAAAATGTAAAGCTTCTCTGAAAAGCTCTGACACATACAAGGCAGTCAAGAGCATCAAAGGTACACATGAAGACGAGCGCTCCTCTCTCCGCGTGTACGACACAAGGCACATTAAAGCTCGTGTGAAAGACGGCGAAATGTTTTTTTTCATTGGGAGCAAATTTCCTGTTTTCTTTATCATGCTCACGCTTCTCCCACTTCCCTTTTTCATGGACGGCAAAGGAGATGTTGCCTTTAGTGTTTCCTCGCTCCTCTGTAGTTTTGTCTCCGATCGGTCACGTGACAGGAACGGGAAAAGAGGAACCTTGTGTAAACAAATAAAGCTTTTCTCAGAGTCTCAGAAAGGATGCGACGTGGGAGTCAAAAATACAGACACAGGTTTTCACAGATATAGTAATTGTACTTAGATAGTTGTTCTGTTGCCTTGTGGTAATATGCTGTATAAATGGGTAAAATACCTGTATATATACAGCTGTGACGTCCCTTCAATGGACACAAATAAAATCACACAGCGTTGACCACACTTGAATGAGACTGAATTGCATTTTTTTTGCATGTAGGTGACATTACAGCACCATTTATTTCAGTGACACAGTATCTGGCAAAAGGCCAAGGCTGGGGAACTCTGAAATAGCGTTGTTATGTCCGGCGACGGACGGGAGGCCATGCAGGCCATGGAGCAGACCTGCACTCTGGATGTGGAGT
>CAKALG010018820.1:0-22858 GCA_916700815.1 Helicolenus hilgendorfi | reverse complement strand
CAGTGCGCCGTTAGGCCGAGCAGCCAGAGCCTTCAGGACGGTGGTCACACTTCTCCGACGTCCTAGAAACAATGGGGCTGTTTTTTCCTGGATCACTGTTGCATCCTCACCGCTCTCCTCCCATTGGTCGGTACTGCCTCTCCATTCATCGAGACAGGAAGCTGTGACAAACAGGAACGACATTTTCAGCCAATCAGGGGGCATCCTGTACCGAGGTGACTCATTTTCAAAGTCACTTTCTTCTATAAAATCAGTGCTGTCATCTTTTAGAGGAAAAAGGTCATTTCACACACATATGTCTGCTTAAACAATGAACTGAAGACTGTTCATGTTATCATGAGTCAGTAACCTAGATGGAAATTTACTTGGCATACAGTGACCTGCAATGACACATAGTCTGTCATCCTCATAAAAAGCCACAACTTGCGTAGCATTTAAGTCATCTAAAAAGCTTGTATCTCCAGATTGTGAACTGCCAGCCAGTTCTCATTCCCAGGGCGTCGAATACAGACGATGTGTCGTGGCCGTCGGCTTAACGCAGCCTTTAGCGCCGGTATGAAATGCACCAGGCTTTCCAATGTAAACCCAACTGCGTAAATATCAAACGCTCAGAGAAAGTGCACTGAGAGTGTGACGACGTAGCTTTAAAAGCGACAAGTCACACACCAGGCGGGCGGGAGGTGAGGTGGATGGGACCAACAACACAGGGTTTTCATCCAGGACAGCTGTTAGTGTGTCTTCGTTCATGTCATGTGTTCACAACGTTCAATGTCACTTTCACGGTACAAACGAAGAAGTTTTAAGCCCAACCATGTTGTTTTTTCCTAAACCTAACTATAGTGGTTTTATTGCCTGAACCTAAGCATGTGTTTTTGTTTACTTGACAACATTAAGCACGTGTTTACTGCGACCGAAAAGAGTGACGTCGCCTCAGGGTCTGATAAAGCGTCAGTATTAGGGCTGTCTATCGATTAAAATATTTAATCGCGATTAATCACTTGATTGTCCATAGTTAATCACAAATTAATTGCAAATTAATCACACATTTTTTGTATCTGTTCAAAATGCATCTTAAAGGAAGACTTGTCAAGTATTTAAAATTAGTATAAAATGTAGCTTAAGTTTGGAGCGTTAATTAGCCTCCTTCGCAACAAGCTAGTATGACATGGTTGATAGCAATGGATTCCTTTGGTTTTTTAGTTTCATATGGCACCAGCATCTTCACTCTTGCTTTAAAACTGAGCCCGCTACAACCTAAAAATCGCAAGTTGCGTTAATGCTTTATTAGCATTATTATCGCGTCAACTTTGACAGCCCTAGTCAGTATGTGACGAGTTGGGATGACAACGTGTTGGAACTGCACAGAAACATAGTTCATTTGTTTCGGTGTTAACTTCATCACAATGCATCTTTGATTTCATACAAGGGGGGTTATGCAAGTGCTTCATTCACTGAGGGAAACCATTTCACTGAAGTGTTACGAGGTTTTCAATGAAGCCTGGTTCAACCACATGGAGAAGTCATCGGTTCAGGCGTTTCACAAGATTTACAGAGAATGTGAATCATTCACAAACTGGGAGAATGAGGCATGTCTAACACACACGTTCGCTCCAGCTGCACTCATTATAGAAGCACATCCAGACAAACACAAGCACCCACAGGAGAGAGCCAAAACAGACTACGAACCACATAATAAACATCACCATGTGTGCACAAACAGTTTCCCTCCATTCGGGTTCACTACTACAACTCTTCACATCATCCAACACTCTTGACTGATATTGGACACACATTAGAGTATGCTATGCATGCTGCACTGAGTCATAGAGCCTACCCTATATAACGCTGACTCAGGCAGATCGCATCACGTCACCCCTGGTTACGGTATACCCCCCCTCCTCTATCAATCCCCTCTTTTCATCCCACTTAAGCTCTGCCTTTTATCTCTGTTAACCTCTCTCTTCCACTCTACTGCCATCTCTCCGCTATACGCTGCTGACTGTGACATCACTGTGAGCATCCTTTAAAACATTTGTATCTATCTGTTTACAGACATTCATAGTTACACATATGAGGACAAAAACAAACAAGAGAGAGATACGCAACACTGACAAATGCATGAACATAAATTTAAAATACTAACCAAGGCTACACTCACCCTCTGCACGCATCAGGATAGAAAGCAGCAAGTCTCTGATCTGTATGCTGCTGAGTGCGTCTGGCTCGGTCCCTGCCAAATTTGCTTCTGTCTACTTTTGCCTGACTGGCCTCTGAGCTGCGAGCATGTGCATTTGTGTGTGTCTCTCTCTGTCTATCATTCCACCCCTCTATCACGTCATGCCGCTCTGCTGCTGCCGCAGTACGCCCGCAGCCGTATCCCCGCCCCTCTCTCTCTTTATTTTTTCCTCCCCTCATCACAATCCCAATCTCTCTCTCTCTCTCAGTAATGGACCTGTTGGCTATGCTCCCTCCCTCTCTGAGGTGAAATATAAGCCAAGCAAAAGCAGAGACAGGCTGGTCCATTAGCTGGATGAGTGTGGTTTGTGTGTCTGTGTGTGTGTGTGGCGGGTGGGAGGAAGCATCACACATGGCCGTCTGTATAGTGTGAGTAATACGTGGTAATTAAGCAGATGTAGCCACAAACGTGAAAAGCTGAACCCCGTCATCGGGCATTCAAAGTCTAATTGGTGGTCAGGGAAAGCCGGGTGAAATAAGACAGAAACCCACGGTATGCTAATGATAGATCGGCTGACGACACATGAAAATGTGCATAAACACACAGAATTACACACACATGACATCTGATGTCTATATCTGTCTGCACTCAGTGCGCATGCCTGCACGAAAGAGCATCTTGAAGGAGGAACAGCCCATCCATCACTGCTTTAATTTGTCCCATGTCTCTAATGAAAGAAGGAAGATACAAAAGAGGAGAGAGGCTGGAAACAGGAGGGAGCGATGAAGAAACCAACATGTACAGACGATTCCCAGCTGACAAATAGAGATGTAATGAAATACATCCCAGATCTGACCTTGAATTCTGCTTCCACCGGTCTATCCATCCTCATAAACCACAGACTGTAAAAATCTCATCACATGTAGCCAGCCGCCTTGAATCTGATCTGCTTTACAAACAGAGGAACATGTTGCTTAAATGTAACAGCAGTGAGACACAACTGCAGTGTTGCTGGATGCAACAACAGGGGTGTGAAACAGCAATGTCATCATTCAGAGTAACCACTTGATAAGCTCCAAAGATGTTTTTTAGAGTTCTTCCGATATTGCACAATATGCAACGATCCGACACCATAATTTATTAAACCAGAAAAAAATCAACTTGTTTAACCAGAAATCAATTCTTCTTCGCCACTCCAAAACAGTAGCCCTCACTGTGCTGACGCCCTGGATGTATCATGGCTACCACTGGCAACTACATTTTTATAGCAGCAAAACTGAGTGCAGGTAGTTTGTCACGTCATGACATGGCTGTATAAAGAGAACTGGATACAGCGTTGGGAGGCGGGCTCCCGCTCATTCCTATGAAAGTTGTTCAGTGGCGCATGAATCCAAAATGACCCAACTGCCGAGTGATAAAGTTCCCGGATCATCCAGCGATTTTCCGCATCCATTGGGCCCATAGAGCAGGCGCAGAAGCATTTCCTTTAACTCCACCTCCCAGCCCACGGTCCAGCTTTGGTCTGGGTCTCAATCACATGAACGGAGGAATGGAAATAACTCTGGATTCGGCTATTAGTGCATTTTACAACTTTGGAGTACCACCGTTTGGCCACTATGAAAATTTGCATCAAGCCCGGCGCACTTCCTCGGGGCTTGCATGACAATATCAAACAAGAACAACAACAACAACAACAGTGCGGTGCTAGTGGAGAGTGTAATGGTAGTCAGAGCGAGGAAAATGTCAGCCATTTGGCAATATTCCTCAGTGGAAAATCCAACAAGTAAAACGGCGATATGTACAGTGTGTAATACTTCTGTTTCAAGGGGCGGCACCAGTGTTGCCAATTTCAACACCAGCAATCTTATAAAACATTTGCAGACGCATCACGCGAAAGAGCACAATACAACAAAGATAGTATTCATATCACATCCATATATGGTCAGTAGTAAACAGCTGTTAAATAATAATGATAATATATACTGTATATATATATACATTTATTTATTTTTTATCACACTGGTATTGGATCTGCACTCTGTATTGGCCGATACCGCAAGTTCAGGTATTGGAATTGGTATCGGGAAGGAAAAAATGGTATCGGAACATCTCTGATGACTACTGGACAACAGATGTTCTTCTGTTTATTCACAATGTGTTTTGAAGTTTAATAGAAAAAAAAACTGCTTACTTTGCGATTTCTTGTTTGCTTCTCCATCCCTGTTTTCTCCCCAGACACTTTCTATCTTTCTCTGTATCTCAGTCTCTAACTCTCTCTTCTCATATTTCTGCTGTGCTGGCTTACAGTTTGACACTCTCTTGACATAAGGGACTGTGCTGAATATTTAATGAAGATTGTGATACACAACAGGATCAGATCCATAAAATATCTCTGCAATTCTCCCTTCTTTTTTTTTTTTACATTGTACATTCGGCAGCTTATTTCTGAGAACTTGTTTTTCTCATGGTGTGTGTGTGTGTTTAATCAATCATTGGACTGAACGGTCTGTGAGGGTCTTAACAGTCTTGATCTTGCAGTAAATGCACAGCCTGAGAGCTCTCTGGATGATCACATATTGATCAGGCATTGAACGGGCTGTGCTAACACTTGACTTTGTCTGTAAGACTTCCACTGAAGAGATACATAAAGGAAACTGTGTCCCGTTATACAGCAGTATGCAAATAAATACATCAACTGATCAACCAACCATGATAAATTGATAAATGCTATTAGGACACAGCTCATAGCCCAACAAGCACAGCACCTCCCCCACACATACAGACCACATAACACCCCCTCCCTCTTTTCCCCCAAACACATGCACATACAGTACAGTATGCCCTTCATGCTGTAGACCATAATCACTTAATTGCTCACCTCCAAGTACTCACATTAATATCAAGGCCACTCTTCTGTTTGTTTTAGCTCCCAACAGGGAATTCATGTGTGAAACTCACTCCAAAGTCATCCACAAGCACATAAGACACTCACATGATCTGTTGCTTTGTCTCATGAAACGGGAAGTGACTTGTAACAGAGGGATTATGGGTAAGAGCGTGCAAGCGTCTGTGAAGGGCGTGTGTGTGTGTGTGTGTGTGTGTGTGTGTTATGGGGCGGGGGGGGTTAATGTCATAGCTAATCTACTGACGTCCCCCGAGGCCTGTCCTCCCCCCTGAGAGATGCTGTTGTGACAATGGGACACTTGTGTCACTGTCCCCCCGAGGGGCATCTGGAGGGATGAAGGGGGGGGGGCTACTCTAAAATGTTGACTGTCTGGAGCATGAGGCCTCAGATGTGTCGTTTCAATGAGATGACGAGTAAAATAAAGCAGGGAACACAAAAGACAGAAGAGGTAGTGATGAAGAACGAACAGAAAAACACAACAGGTTAATGTATCTTGGAGGAAGTCACCAGTTCCCTGTGAAAGTTTGTATCTAATTACCACACGGCACGATCCACCAAGTTCACAGCAACATGCTGAGTTTGTCTCTGTGTATGACTGTACTGTACCTACGGCTAACACTAGATGACGTCAGAGGGCCTCATCACACACTAGGGCACGCCTATTCAATCACTTTCTTAGAAGGGCCAGATTTGAAAAACAGTCAAGTGCCAAAGGGACGTATACATTTACATTTCTGTGTCTGATGTCTGATCTGCAAAGAAAGGAATTTAAATGTGAAAATGAAACATTTTTCTAATTTTAGTAGGTTGATGTTTTCATAAATACAATGTTGCATTTAACATTTTTCTTAATTCAGTTTGACTCTCCTAAATTCCCTCCATGGTTTATCCCTTTAGGTTAAAACGTAACAAAATAAGTATTTCTGTGCTTAACAAGACATAACGAATGAATCGGCAAATTAGCCTACTAATAAAATGATGATCTTCTGATAATCTAACAATGTAAACACCCATTAACATAGAATGCAGGTTATTTGAATAAAAACACAATGATATTGGTTTTAATAGTCCATAACAGCGTCAATAGCGTAATAGCAATTATTATTTTATTTTTTTTGCCCCAAACTGCATGGGATTAGTCTGTAAAGGGGAGACTTGTGGGTACCCATAGAACCTGTTTCATTCACATATCTAGAGGTCAGAGGTCAAGGGACCCCTTTGAAAATCGCCAAAATGTATCTTAACTTTGGAGCGTTATTTAATCTCCTTCCCGACAAGGTAACATGACATGGTTGGTAGCAAATAAATTCCTTGGGTTTTCTAGTTTCATATGTCTTATCCAATATCTTCACCCTATCTATCTTCACTTCACTCTATATTCATATTCATAAATGATCAAAGGATCAATGGATTGAGGTCGTGAATAGGCCTGCACTAGGGTGTCCCAGTTTGAGATGAGGCCAGTAAGACTAAACAGATTGAACATCAGAAAGGTTCCACATCACAAGGCCAGAGAGGGTGTTAATGGTATTGAGAGGAACCAGACCTGCTGATGAATCCATACTTTGAGAAGGTTTAGTGTCAGAGCTGAATGTCATATATACAGTATATTGTGTGTATAGTCTACATTTGAACACATGATCATAGTTGTTGTTGTTGTTATCAAAGTTGTTTGTCAATTGCAAAAACTAAGGCTGTTATAAAACAGAATCTTCATTCATTTGACATCACAACAACCAGTATTACTATACTTCCAAGATAACTAAGAAAGAATACTGTAAAAAATAGTAGTACATTTTTCAAGAATTAGATTCTGTTTTTTTTCTTGTCAATAATACTGATCATCAATACTGCAACACTTCCAAAGTAATAAACTGATTAGAACCCAAGAGACTCAAGCCTGCTGGAGTAAAAGTTAAGAAACCGAGAGCACCTAAACAAAAGTCTTTGTCTCTGACTCAACCAAATTGTCAAAGCCTACAGACAAATCTTCATTCTTGCTCATTCTTTCAGAATCACAGAAATGTTTGAGACACACCCTTGACAGGTGCATCGTCAAAATGACACAGATAGACAGACACACCCACATTCATACATACGTAGCATGACTGTAGAGTCTTACTCTTGTTTACGTCTATGGTCCCAATGCTTAGAGCAAGTAAATGCATTTCAATGTCCTTCAATTAAATAAAGACAAGGCAGAAATCACTGTATTTGGCAACAAGCAGGAAAGAATGAAAGTTATGGCTCATCTTGATTCCAGAGCTAGAAAGATGAGAATCCAAGTTAGAAATCTTGGTATTTTAATAGACTCATATCTGAGCTTCAGAAGCTGCATCAATGCAATAACTAAATCAGCATCTTATCATCTCAAACAAGAAGCAGCAAGAAGTAGAGGTCTTATGTGCAGACAAGATTAAAGAGAAAGTCACTTATGCCCTCATCTCCATCAGGGTGGACTATTATAACGGACTCCTGTGTGGTCAACTTCAGCGCATTCAGGGCGCTGCTGCCTGCGCTAGAACCAAGAGAACTGAGTACATTACTCCTGTTCTTAAGCCCTTAACACTGGGCTCCAGTTACTCATAGAATAGATTTTAAGAAATGTTGTTCATATCATAATAATCCCACGCCAAAATGCATTTCTGATCTCTATGAAGAATATAAATCCAGTAGGGTCAACGGGTGGTACCTTGAGTCAGAACAAAGCTGCTTTTAGCTACTACAGTACACAGATGGAACCAACCAACTATTACTCCACTTTAACTGTGCTAAGGCTGTAACTGTATTTCTGGTCTATTCCATTTGTATTTTATTTCATTTAATCTCATATTTACTATTTTATTCTACCTTAAAGGTGTAATATGGAAGAATGTCCTATAAAACAATGTATCGACTGATACAAAAATAATCCCTCTCAATCATCACTTATGACCCATTAAAAGTGTGTCCTGGTGTATTTATCTAGAGAGCTGCCCTCTGCCTGTATTTTCTCTTTCCTTCTTATTTTACTGTGTTCGGGACGTTTCTGGGCTTCAGCAAACAGCCTTTCGGTCCCACGTGGGGTGCAACCCTCAGCCAATAACAGCACTCGAGGTGTACAGGCCGTCAAAACACTGCCGCTTTGTCATGCCCCCAGGCGTTTGATACCAAAGCATTATACATCGAAGGGCACAAGTCCCCCTTTAGCTCTGTCAGATACAAGCGGGCATATTTTACAGATGAGAACTGGTTGTGTGTTCCTATGTGCTCCAGACAGTGTCCCCTCCCTTGACCGAGAGCAGCGCTGAGCCACAGCAGACAGGATGAAGCCGGCTTTAATTCAAAATCTGGCAACTTCCCCCAGAGTTGCGCACAGGTGTGGTGGTGTTTCTTTGTGCTTTGGAACGTAACTGCCGTGAAACAATCAGAAAATAATGTTTTGTTTCTCTGATTCACTACTTTGTTCTCACCAACGTCGCTCCCTCTTTGCATTCACTCTATAGCTCACTCGACCATCGCTGCTCTCTCTCTTTCCCTTGTTGAGCCGAGGAGGAGGGGCCACCACTGAATGCTACGTGTTTACAAAAGGCAACTGACAACGATTACATATATTTTTAATGGATTTATTGTTTTAAATGCCATTCTAATGCTTTTCTTTGCCTATGTAAAGCATTGAACTGCCTCTGTGTTTGAAATATGCTATATAAATAAAGCTACCTTGCCTTTCCTAACTACTACAGTATACCATGACTATATTAATCTGTGGATTACATACATACATATTGTGGATTGTGGGGAAACTGCACATTTCATATGGCTGTTATTTGTGTCTTTCCGGTGGCATGTTCTAATTCATATTGTAATATTGTTTTCAACCATTTGACCCAGTCCCAGTTGTGACCTGTTTTATGAGCAGAGCCTGTTGACTGTCCCCTTTAAAAACGTCGCCGCCTTAGGCTAAGCTGGACTCTTTTTGCGTTTACAATACCTGTACTGACATGTTAAACCAGCTTAGACTACTGCCTGTTGAAATTCCCACCCAGACCCAATGACAGCAGTGACAGCAGACACAGGAGAAGGAGGGGACACTGTCGCAGACCTCCACAGGTAAGTACAGCTGCAACCTTCTTCTGACCATTACTTGTTCTGTCTTTTTCCATGTTACTCTCCAGGTTCTGCATGAATCTGTCTTAATGATTGATTTCTCTCTTCGTCTAACATAAGACTAAAATGTAATAAACTTTACTAACTATGATTAACTGGGAATCAGAATCACATTTTTATTCGTGACTATTTCAAAGTATTTTTCAGTCAACATTGCTAAAAAAAATAAATTGTACTTATTCTTAACACTAAATTTTACAGGGAAAACTTTTATAAATTGAAATTGAAACAGTATGCTTGATATATAATCAACCAAAGGTTAGTTAGAAGTACATTTATCCGTTATCCAAACTCAGAAAGTTAAGTTAATTTTATCTATACAGTATAGTCCAATGTCACGAATCACAAATTAGCATCAGGGGGTTTGACAATGTGTACAGCATACGACACCCTCTGTCCTTTTCGACCCTCGTTCAACTCCCCAAACAAAAAATAGAAGATCCCTCTCCCATGACGGACAGACATGCAATAGATGTCGTGTACAAAATAGACCAACTAGGGCTGTCAGTAAAGGAATTTCCCCAGCGGTGATAATGAGCGCAATATGCTGTATTAGTGGTATTAGTTTTGCAAATTACTATTTATCCTTATTTTAGTGCTACATAAACAAGCTTTATTGTTAGGCTGTTATTATGTATATTGTTGTTGTTTTTTAAATGACAAGGATGACAGTTTTAAAACAAATTAAATACTTGTTTATTGTTAAATGCAGAACACAGAAGGCAAATGATGCACAGCGGGGTTTTTTTGGCACCTTGGTTGTGTCTGGTTGCTATGATACAGAATATCTGCAGAAATAAAAATGTCGGCACATGGTAGAGTAGGATTAGGAGAATGGTTGAAACACGTGTAGGGAGAGAGGAATATGACTTGGTCTATGTGTATTCATTTTCTCCTCCGTCATTGTTGTTCAGCACGCATACATGTATGAAGTGACGGTTGAATTTTGAGGTATTTGTCCCCTCCTCCACTGTAATAGGACGGCTGGGTAAAAGCGTTTTACCCAACATTTTTCAACTCAGAAAAAAAAGCACCAAACATGCAGTGCTGAGCACGGAATCGACGCTCTGCACCTCGTCACGCTGCTGGACGAAAAATAGAAAAAAAAAACGTGAACATAGCGGTTGTGGCAGTCAATATCCCCTTGGCTTGTCATTAGCGCGGTATTGCAATATTGTGGTTATTCTGACAGCACTAAGACCAACATAATAAAATTACAATATAGACAATCCGTATGCCAAAATCATACATAAAATGTGAATGTGAACATATATGAAAAAGTCAAAAGCAACATACTGTAGATAGACATTTTGCTAGCCAATGGCCAGATCTAAATAGTTCAAAAGCTGTGGAGCAGTAAACATGACTCTCTTTTTCCTCCTGCCTGAGGGTCACTCACAAGAAAAGCTGCATACCTCTAAAACAGCAGCCCTATTATTTAACATGTTTCTAGTAAAGACTTGTTTAAACGCACAGGGCTGTTATATACATCCTCTAGTACTGAGCTCACTTTGATGCCGATCTGAAGCACAGTGGATCTGTTTGACAGCATTTGGCATTTACCCTATTACGCTACAAATCCTTTTCTTTCAGCTTGTTGGAATGGACTGTCTGTCATGATCGGGTCAGTAACTACAGAAATGGAAGAGGGAATTACCACAAGTACCACAGGCGGTACATGTTTTTCTTTAATCTTTTCTTTCATCTTTTTATATATAAAGTCATTAGAGTCCCTTCATTTGTGGACAGCGTATATTTCATGTTTTTTTTCCTTGTTTTGCTCTTTTTGGTACTGTCTCAGAATGGAGAACAGTGTCAGATCCAAAACAAGCTGGTTGGCTATTTTCACAAGAGCTTCTCCACAGCAGCAGAGGTTCAAAGAGCCTATTTCTGAGTGTGGACATCAGACAAGACAAAGAGGAGCAAGACCAAACTTTAGTCACGTTTTACAAGAGAGACAACGTTCGGTGGACGTCGCCACTTCGATGCAAGCTTCAAGGTAGTCACTTGTGAATTAAATAGTACTACTTTAACTAGTAAAAAAAACACCAAAATGCTCAGTTAAGTGATTTACGCAAAATAATGTGTGTGTCGTCACAGGTGACGTTGCAACAGGAAGTGGGGTCGACCGTCACATGATGTCAACAGTGATTTTCAAGCTCATGAGTGGATTCCATATAAACTTTGGTTAGACACACACACAACAACAACAACAACAACGCTGATTCTGACTATTCAGAAGTCACGAGCCTACAGTCCACTAAAGTCATTATATAGATCACATCTGCTCTCTACTGTTGTAACCATTTATGCTGTAATGCAAAATGAGTGAAACTGCAAGTATTTAAGGCAAATAATTATTCTTAAAGTAAAGTTATTCATAAGAAATGTAATGGTTAATTGTCCAAGTATCATCTGTTCATTCAATTATTTCATTTACCCTGTAAAATCTAGGGGTGTAAGCAAATGCTTATACACTTGAGTATTGCGATATTATGCTTTGTGATACTGTATTGATTCTCAAAGTACCTCACTGTATTGATTTTTAATTAATAGTTAAAAAAAAAAATACAATATGTTTCACTGCCTTTTACTTTTTATATTCACATAATGTGTTTACCTAAAGAATCCTGCAAGTCCTTTTATTTTAAATTTTTACTGCTATACGCAAATGTTAATTCTTTTGCTCAGACTTCACAAAAAGTAGTGCTATGATTTTGGATGTTAGAGGGACTGTGATAAATGCAAATGTGATTCCGATTTTATGCATATGGTTGTGTGATACTTTATACTATGTTTTCCTAAAATTAAATTTGCTTAGTGTATTGCAATATATCACAATAAATTGAGTTGTAACCCCTGTATCGTGATGCGTATCGTATCGCCAGATTCTGCCCAATATACAGCCCTAGTAAAATCTGGATCATCTAGTAAACAAGAAAACTATTTTTCGATTTTTAGCACTCGGAAAAACTGAAAAAAATAAATCTTGATGGTTTAATTAAATAATTGAAAGAACAGATGACGGACCATTTATGTGAAATCTATGATAATGATTACGGTAACAATCACTAACACAGCTCATCAGATTTTAGTAAAGGTGAGCTGCGGGTCTAATTCAACAAACACTAAGAGTTCAGTATCAAAATATCAAAATCTACTTTTACTTACTTACTGACTCGGCTCAAAGGTCATTTTTCTTCATTTATTTCATTCTAGTCATTAACCTTGTGCTCTAAATATTCTCTTAATCCTCAACCTTTTTTTTTTTGCAGGAAGTGCAGCCATCACCAAAATCTTCGAAGGTGAGCCTGATCACCTCGTCCCCTCAGTTTCAGATGAACTTCTTTGCAATAACATGTTCACAGTCGCGGGCCGAATGATCGGCCATTCCTTCTTGCATCACGGCCCGAGTTTCGCGGGACTTAGCCCGGCCATTATTCACATTCTCCTCGGAGATTCGCTGGAGACAATTCCTGTGACAATACGAGACTGCCCCGACCTCGACATCCGAGACGCTGTGAAAATGGTGAGTTTAACTGTGATGAACACACAACATGAAAAACACATATTATATTTTCTACTAAAAGGCTCTCTCTATCTGTCACTTAACACACTGAACTCTGCATCATGAAACTGCAATCAATGTTCTTTATTCTATGCATGCTGCATGAATAAAACATGTTTTTCGTTATGTTTTATTCCAGCTTGAAGGAGATGCCGAATTAAAAGAATTTGACGCCATCCATCAGCTCTCCCTGTCGTGGGAGCTGCCAGCACCAAATGCCACCAACAGGAAATGGCTGTCTGAGAAGCTTCTCTTGCATGCTGTAATGTCAAAGTGTTTCTATTTACTCTACTTCAGCTACTAAGCTAATTCTAATTTCTCCACACTAGTGCTGAACACACCGAGTCCCCTATCATAAAATAACATACAGTATAATTTCACTATGTCCTTAAAGAGTATTCCCACATACTTATCTTGTTATATTTTTAATCATAGAGAAATATGTCTTTCAAACAATATTGATAATGGCTCAGAAAAAAGCACTTTTTGCTGCCTGCCATTTCCACAATTTATCGCAAATACAGTGGTCATCTAAAAAAGTGACATCAAAATCTGGGAAAATCTGATTAATAAGCAGAACAGCTACAACAAAATGGGCACTGTCTGTTTTCCAGTTTATCTTTCAAGACAATTCCCACCCTCTGTTGCCACAACCATCAGAAGTCCCTCTACATCCGCAACACAATCCAACAACACGTTATCAAAATTAAAACTTCCAACTACTTCCAACAACTTTCAACTAAGCGAGAGGCCTGAGTGGCTTTTTGTTTTTAAACTATCCAAGTGACATCAATCGGTTAGGAGTTACTTTTGCTATCATAAAATAAGACATATGAAGATTTAAAGGTGCTAAATGCCAGATTGGGAGCATTTTTATTGCAGCCGTCGCCATATTCCCCACATGGCGACGGCTGTGCCGGCGGCTCTCAACTAACGGTGCAGAGAAAACAAAGGCAACAGTGCTGACAGAGCGAATGAAGATATATAATTTGATATAATATATATATAATTTTTTTTGGTAACAACTTAAAAAATGTACTATATTAGAGTTAGAGCCAAAATAGATTTATTCTTATTGTGGTTAAATAAATGTCATTTATGGTGCTGTTGGACTGCTGCTAGAATGCCCCGTTAATACGGGTGTGTGTCTCGCTTTGTGTGCGTCCAGCGGGACAGCAAATAGGATTTTGACTGCAGTGAAAATGTTGTTTTTGAAAGGCTAAACGCCGACAAATATGGATTGAAGCAGAATATTTTGTTAGATTTTGCTACCAAGTAGCAAAAAAATATATATTTTTAAATAGTTTTATATAGACCAGTAAGTGTGTTATTATGATTTTAGTTCTACATGAGCAAATCTAATTTTGATAACCTCAGAGCAGACAAATCCTGGCGCACCCTCTGTGATCTTTGGCGCCCCCTAAGGGGGCCCCTGACCCCAGGTTGGGAACCACTGGTATAGATCATCTTTAATAATTGCTTACATAGATCTACAATTGTGGTGAGGTTAGAAAATGAACTCAAAACATCTGGCCGTGTTAATAAACTTTCGCTACATTAACTTCCACTTTAAAGCATCATAGAGAAGATTACTGATGAGTGACTTTGTGAATGTTATGCCGTATTGCAGGTTATCGAGCGAACGAGGCGTCAAATCAATCAGTTCCGAAAAGGCTTACAAGAGACGGGACTGTGGCCACTTCTCATTCACAGAAGAGATGTAATCCCACTCCTGTTTCCCAGGGAATCAGAGGCACAAGTCACACCTCAGGTACAGCAGCAAAGGCACATCTAAGTAGGCCGATGCTGCAAACAACTGGCCTTTATTCAGACAAGGTTTCTTGGACTCTATATTATTGTTCTCATTTACTGTAAATTGCACCAATGTCAAACACTAAAAGGATTAAAGATTATTTTGAATACAGCTGGAGTTGCGTGTGATTTCAGATAATCTTGGATTGCATCATATGGCCATCGTCTATAACCGCCATCTTTGAGAGCTACAAAGTCCAAGACGCTGGCGAGTCCGATGTCACGGATGTATGTCGAGTATCCGGCTACTTGAAAACATTTATTGAAAACGGTATGTACGACCACTGTTACTGTGATATCTTTAGCATGAAGCTTTTTCAGCAGTTTCTGTGTTGACTATACATCTGTTTTTTTTTAACACAGCGTCTCCAGCTGAGCTAAAGAGTCTCATAAAGTTCTGGATAGGATGGGAGGTGCCGGCCACAGAGATGAAGGTGGAAATAGTTGACGCCACACTTCCGACAGCTTTAACGTGTTTTGAGAGGCTGAGGCTGCCGAGGCATTACACTGCGTACAAAACTTTTCATCAGGATTTGTATGCATGCATGTCGACATGTCACAGCGGTTTTGGCAGTGAGTGAATAGTGTTCACTTTAAATGTGTGTAGATTCAATTGAACCTGCCAATGTGTGTGTGTGTGTGTGTGTGTGTGTGTGTGTGTGTGTTATAATGTGCATAATAAACCCATATTTGATTACTTGTGTTTCCTGGATTTGTTTCTCACGTTTTACAATTCTTATGGCAATTCTTGCTTCCTAACACATTCGTAAGGACTAATTAGAATAGAACTGAAATAAGTATTTAATATGCCAGTCCATTGGCAACTATTTTGATAATCACTTACTTAAAAGAGTACTCCATCGATTTAGCATGGTGTTCCTTATATCTTTATCAATTACATTGGACAACGGACAGTATCGTCTTTTTTAATCCACGCATTATCTTCGTTTTCAAAATCAGCCGCCTACATTACCACAAAGCAACATGATTGCTGACAGTTCAGTCAGCAATTTGAGTAGTAGCTGCTAAAATAGCCTCCAGTTTCACGTCTTTCTAACTCCACACACCCAGATTCTTTTCATTTTCAAAATCGTAGTCTTCAGCCACAACAAGTGACATCGCTTGAGGCAGAATATCAGATTTTGTGCAGCTCCCTCTGGAGTCTTTATACAACTTTTGTCACATAATTTGCAATAGTATTCCCCAAGACCTGTAAACAGATTTTGATGTGTAAAATCTGTGAAGTTCTACTTTTAGGTCTAACATAAATCTAGATTTTCTAGATAACAGAATATATCTGTCTTTCAGAAAAAGCAAAACATTTGAAGATGTCACTTTGGACTTTGAGAAACTGTGACATTCCCTGTTTCCTGACATTTAATAATCTGCATATTAATTGATACTTAAAGGTGCTAAATGCGAGATTGGGAGCATTTCCATTGCCTCCACATGGCTCTCAAGATGGCTACAAACCGGCCCAGCTATGACAGCAAATCATGGAGAAGCTCAGATTACAACACACAGGGAGGGAGAGCGACATCCCTCTATGCTCAGGTAGACATTACTCCTCTATATCTTTACATAGCAAATAATTGTTTACAGCTGTAATAATGCTCTGGATATTGTATAGAGCAGCTTTAAAACAATCAGACAAACAGTGTTGCCACTGTTAATGCACATACAAGTCAGTATACAGAGTCAATGTTTGTATGTAGGCCTTCTAGCTTTTGTACTAGGGTTCAGTACCCACAACGACCACATGATGGTAGCAGAGGTCAATCATTGTAGAGCTGAATGCTCATCATCCACTCTGCTCTCTCTGTCGACATTAGCAAGCAGCTCCTCAGTCCATTTCTACTAATGCTTTCTCATCCATTAAGCATATCAGAGTGACCTTTACCAGCTAGTCCCTAAAGGTCATTTAAGGTTGTGGTGATAAAGTACAAAGGCTGGATTACTTTGAGATTGCGTCCTATTTATTGTGTAAGAGGGAAAACAGATGATTTACCATTTGACACTTCAAACTGATTATCTATTAAAGGTTAGCCTCTAGACAAAACAATAGTGTGCCGAATTTACTGGCTCATAAGAAAGAAACACCCATGGACAAAATCTGAAAACATCGAGCACATAAGAGAGTCTTTTAAGATAGTTCTTGATGGTTTTTATAAGCGTACACACTCACTTTCAACCACTCTTACTGCTGCTTTAATCTAGGTGTAGAGGTCATGCCTTTGTAATTCAAGAAGGACGTATTCTCCCTAACAATCCTACTATCTATTCTCAAGATTGGATATGACACCATGCAGGTATGTTATCCCTCACCAGACAACTGGCATAATGCTTTTAGACAAAGACAGAAAATGTAAACATCATAACAGCTTCAACAATGTGGAGTTCACCCAGTTCAGCAGGGTTGACTGCTGGTTGATTGCCCTGTACATCTCTCTTATAGTCTGAAGAGCAGGCCTTTTGCATGATTTCATGGAAAGCACAGCCTGTAACCAAATATATTTTTACACACGAACCTACTTTTAGCATCCTGGCCATTTAACACCAGCAAGGAAATTACTATATGAGACCTGCAGTAATCTGAAACAAAAAGAAAGGGAGGAGGAAATGCCTTTAAAATGTAGGAATTTGAAATGCTTTAGCTTGTACTCTTCTACTTTTCTTTTTCTGCGCTCATAAAGTGTACTATGTGTTTGGTCTTTGGGCTATATTTCGTCTGCATATAGTTCATCTCTCTTATTGGCTCTAATTCTTAGTGGGTATAAAATATTTCCACTGCGCAGGACAATACCACAGCTATTCAATCCAAGTTCCCTCCCCATTCACCTCTCTCTCTCTCTCTCTCTCTCTCTCTCTCTCTCTCTCTCTCTCTCTCTCTCTCTCTCTCTCTCTCTCTCTCTCTCTCTCTCTCTCTCTCTCTCTCTGAACACGCAACAACTTTGTGGACTGAAGCAGTAAAACCGCTCCTCCCTTTCAGCACATCTGGAACAGTGGAGACGTGAAGAGGCACAAACCAACAACTCTGTCTGGGTCCACTTGTATCACCGGGATAAAGTCATCAAATTTGTGTTAGTAAGAGAAGCTACTTTTCTCCCGCAGACTAAAAGTGTGACTCCTCCACCTAACTTTGAACCGCTGGTTTCCTGAACACACCCCGGTGCTGCATTTCTCCAACCAGGGATCAACCTGTCCATCATCACTGACTGACAGCACCTACTACTAACTGCAGGTGAGCAATGTTAATATATGAGTCTGCTTAAGCTTTCTTGTTTCCTTCTTGATTCTTACTGTATCTTATTTCCTACTCTTTGTGCCGATGCATTATGGGAAAAACACTCTAGCACAATGTAAATGTATTTTCCGTGCAAGTCAGGTCAGACGAGACTCATTTGTTTGAACAGCTATCATGCACTAGAGTTTGCAAAGTGGTATCACAGCGTGTGGTTAAACAGTAACACAATGTGGAACACTAATGTACAAGAAAAACAAATACAATATGCAAAGATCTGTATGCTCTCTGGTGTGGGCAACAAAGTGTATACATTTATACAGTATAGGCAACTCCTACTGATATTAATCTAAGCCTAAATCACACAGATGTCACATGCAGTCACATTTACTTCACGAAACGGACTTCCTGATTTGTTTCCACTTCTTACCGCTCAATCACTGTTTTATTTGAACATTCCTGCACAACAGTCTGTGTCCCCACATGTCTAAGCCTGCAGAGCCACAATTATCAACATGTATTCATCTTCAGGAATACTGCGTGAATCGTTTAGCAAAGACCTGGATTATTCATGTGGAAGTGAAGCCTTGATGTTTAACTCTGAACGACCAGCTATCAGAAACCTTTCTAAAAAAAATAGCCCTAGTGGTATAACAGAGCTATGGCTCTAATAACCTCTTAGTGTGTCAAGTGAGGATACTCTTTATTACTTATCATCTTGTCTCCTCTCTATGCATTCCCCTCTGTGGTCAGATTGACTAACCGTCAATAACTTGTTATAACAAGTCAAAGCAACCCATGTCTGTGGAAACCTTAACAAATATTGACTTGAGTAACCTGTTTTTTCTCACCTTCTGTTAACGTCCTTCGCCCTGGCGTCATCTTCACACCACAACACTCATCTCATGTCTAAGTGTCTACCTTCTTTTTCTGCTCCTCATTGATCGTCTTGCCTGTTAAACAACATGAACGAGTTAGAGAGTTATTTGAGACTTCTGAGTTACCACTCCTAGTCATATTTTGCTAGTTGGGCTGCTGGAAAGCTCTAAAAAGGATACCAATGCCTGGTACAGAAATATTCCTGACATTTCATTTACTGGCAGTGAAAGCAAACTCTAAAATGTTACTAAGGGTCTATGTTTCACATCCTATTTCGTTTCACCATTTGTGTCCCTGAATCTTACTCAGTTCAGACTTCTGTGGTTTCGCTTATCAGTTTGTGACTTAACTAATTTTGTTTATTGGCTTATTATTTATTTATTAATTAATTAGGTTGTGGTTTAACTTTTATATGGTATGTACAGTATGTGATAGACAATGTGCAAAATCATTTCAAACATGAGAATCCTTATAAATTGATTATTATTATTGTATTATATAGATGATATACTGTATATACAGTATAACACTAATTAACATACATGTATACTGAATGTACATCACCAGGGATGATATTCCCCATCCATTCCAGTTATATCCCAGAAAACAGCAGAACTTTTTCTTCAATTATTCCCATATCTCGTTTAATATTTCGCTGTCTGGCCTTTGAATAACCCCCACAAACAGACTCGGTGCTCACAATGGCGGAAAGACACAGTGCAGCAGCAGCAGCAGCCAGACACAAACCGCTCCACCCATTTACTTCACTCCGAGCTATGATTTAGTATCATACAATGAGCTCATGTTCACATTAAGTACCATGCTGGTGTCAGCAGTAAAGAAGTTGTGTTTAATTTTGGGGTGTTGTATTTACTTTTAAAGAAAGGGAGAGCGATAATTTGGCACACACAGGAAGTGTGTTCAAGGGTGATAGGAAATGACCTAACACTTCCATACAGCTCATATTAAGTCTCATATACAGTCTGAAGTCTGTAGAAGTGATGCAGAAGGAGACAGACGGGCAGGGAGTAGATGGAGTGAGACAGGGGCAGGGAGGTGGGAGGGTTTACGCGGTCAGGAATGTGGATACGGATACACGAGATTGGACTGGGAGGGTCATGCTGGAAACACACTGGGTAGAAACAGGCACGATGCCAGGGTCTTACACATTCCATCAACTTTACAGACTCCTCGGAAAGTCACATTTTCACATTACTTCCACACTACAGGTCTTCAGATTTTCAAGAGACAGCAACTATCGTCTCTAGCCGATTGACAACAACAACAACAAAAAAAGGAATTCTGTTAGTATTTTCTACTTCACTGCTGGCTGGCTGGTTCTTCACAGAAGCCACAGAGAACTGGCAGCAGTGAAATTGGGTCTGGCTTTACAAAACCAAAATTACAGGCGACCAAATCTGAATGTTTAAACAGGTTTCGTACAACAGAAACTCTTGTAAATGTGTTTGCTTGATGGTTGTGTAAAGGAATTTATTAGTTCATTGTTCATTTATTTTTCTATTTAAAGGGCAACTTCAGTATTTTTCAACCAATTTTCCCATATGTTTGTGTCTAAGTGACTAATGGGGACAACAGTTTTTGAAATCGGTCCAGTATTGAGAGGGAGCGCTATATGGTGCTGGTGTTCTTTTTTCCCATGACAGGCTTATTATAAGTGTCTGACAACATTATGGAAAGGACCCTACCGAGAAATAAAACATTTTTCTCACCTTTCGCTTGATTCGATCTGTTTTTGTTATTGAGTCCAAATCCCACTCAAGGATAAGTCTCATTGTAAAATTTGAATATCTGTATACTCTGACTCAAATAAACACGACCATCGAATTCAAAGACCTTATCCACATTGTGGAAACCATCTAAATATTCAGCCATGACATTAAAAATCTTTTAGATAACACTAAGCTACGTTTTCTGTACTTCGACACAAGAAATTCTGCCTGGCTGTCACTCGCGTTTCCACTATGGATGTATTCCACGTTTCCACCGTTGTCTTCCAGCTACACATCACCTCACCAGATTTCAGAACGAGACGTCTCCTTGAGTGAGACTCTGTCCATAATGTCAGACACGTATAATAACAATCAAAGCCTGTCACGGCAAAAGCAAGCACTTTTAGTGGACGTAAATGACGGTGCCAGCTTGCCCCAATAGCACCTTATTGCAGCCTGTGAGCAGCCGCCAGTTACAGCTTTCCCCAATAGGACCGTTTTGGAACCTTTGTTCCTATAAGTCATTTATACACAAAAACACGGGAAAAGAAGGTCAAGAAAATAAAATGTTAACTGTATGCCTTGGAAGAATATACTTAAAGTTATTTTAGCCACAGTCACAGACTTTTTAGCTATTCCCCTCTGAAATAATCACCTTCTCTATGTCTTTGTTAAAGTGCTGTGTCTTTATAGACAGATTCTGGACAATTAAGATATGGTAAAAAAAAAAGCTGTTATCACAGTGTGTTTTTGTGTGTCTGTGTTCATGCTGCATGCATTACTAAAGGATGCCATTAGGAGGAGGAAACAAATGTGGCTGCTGTCAGAAGACCGTTTACTTTGCAGAAGAGGTTCTCTGTGATGGGCGGAGCTTCCACAAGTCCTGCTTCCTGTGCAGTGAGTAAACTCTTTGCTTCTTCCTGTCATTGTCACCGTGGAAACCGCTGAACATGTGACACTTGTCACTTGCCTTTACAGTCACAAGTAACACTAACCTAATGTGAACTGGGGGGGTGGTCAAGATAGTTTTAATATTTATAAGCATAAATGTGTATCATTTCCTCTTCTATGACAGATATCCTCCTGTATGAAATTTGTATATTGGTGTAAATTAGTGAGTATGCGCGAGGATTTGTCTGCTCCAGGGTGTATTACTACACACTTGATAACACACTTACTGAGATATACTTTTTTACTACTTAGTAGCAAAATCAAACGTAATATTCTGCTTCAATCCATGTTTGTTGGCGTTTACCCTTTCAAAAACAACATTTTCACTGCAGTCAAAAACCTATTTGCTCTCCCGCTTGACATACAGAAAGGGATGCACCATAAATTACATTTATTTAACCACAATAACAAAAAATCTATTTTGGCTCTTACACTATTATAGCAAATGAATTAAGTCTTTACAAATCCGCCAAGACGTCATCACTTTATTTATGTTGACAAAAATTGATGCGTTATATTCATCAAAGAAAGATGATTTGATAAAAAAAAAAAAGACTCATCTGTACTTAATCACTTTATTCAAACAGGTTTTTGTTGGAGGATTTGTAATTTTTTTGGTGATGACGTCGGGGTGGGGGGCTCAGCTTTTCTGAAATACAAGTAGGGGGCCTTCAAGGAAAATAGGTTGGGAACCGCTGCTTGACTGTTTGATTCTCAGAGGCCTAAACTTGACACATATTGTTGATAAGTTAGAGTTAAAGTTAAACAAAACAAAAGTTTAATCTACCTACCTTACAGCAGTTAAGGGTATATTTTTCCTATCTAATAAAAGAAATTTACTGAAATAAATCATGAAAACAATGTGTTTCTCTGCTTCAACTTGAAAAATATGTAGGTTCATGGAGTTCTTGAGTTATTTGTGTTCCTGCGTTATAATTGAACATTCCTGTGATGGCATTTAGATGAGAACATGCTTCTTCAATAGAGCTGTTCCATAAAAGGAAACTGTTTGGTTAGCCTATCTCAATACTTGAATGTGCTCAAAAACATGTGCAATAATATGCAAAAGAATAATACACATGTACCGCATGTGTGTTATTGTGTGTGTGCATGTAAATGTGTCTGTTTTTGCAGTGGTGTGTAGGAAGAACTTGGACAGCACAACTGTGGCTGTTCATAACGATGAAGTTTACTGCAAGGCGTGCTACGGCAAGAAGCACGGGCCAAAAGGCTACGGTTATGGTCAGGGAGCAGGGACGCTCAGCATGGACAAGGGAGAGTCTCTGGGTATTAAGCATGAAGAGTGAGTAACGAACAAACACACACACACACTTCTTTATCTCTTTTAAAGGCCCGTTATCCACGGTTTCTCTCTGTCTCCCTCAGACCTGCTCCTCATCGTCCCAGCAGCAGCAACCCAAACCCATCCAAGCTGGCTCAGAAGTTCGGA
>CAKALG010018814.1:0-12066 GCA_916700815.1 Helicolenus hilgendorfi | reverse complement strand
TATTATTCACAAAGGCAGCGAATACCAGACGGAATATCTTCCCTTCTTACCAGGACTGTCATAGTTAACGCGATAATATCACATTATCTCAAAATGTTTTTTAAGGCACTAATTGTAATTATTAACTTAATTTTGTCCTCTGCCTGCACAAATCTATTTCAATATGTAATTGAAAAAGTGTTGCAACTGTTGCAAATTTTCTGGTATGAATAGTTTTGATGCTAACATTCACAGGCAATATTTCGCATTTTTCATGTTGTTTATCCGTCAAACTCTCAGTGTGTAAAGGCCTTAAAGGCAAAAGTACACTAGATTTAAAAAAAACTATCCAACCGAAAAACCAGTAGTAGCATTAGCTCAGCATTAGCAGCGCTAGCTCCAAAAGTTGCTAAATCTAGCAAGAAAGTGGCCAATTCGGCAACACTGACAGTCCGTCTATTCAGGTTTCCCTCCAAAACCACTCCCCCAAAAATCATCATTAAGAACGTAAACAGATACATGGCTGTTGTTAGTACTCACAGCTGTGAAGCTACCAGATGGTGGAAGACTCCGGTGATGCACAACGAGTACAAGCAGGCAGGCAGGTAGGCCGTCCAATTATTTCATTCGGGCCGAATGAAATATACGCTGTTGGGATATAATGACAATTTCAATATAACAGCAAAACTAATTGAACAACACTACCAACCATACCATAACTCTTTTTTTTTCATTTGGAGTCTTAACTATCACAGTTTTCACTATTATGACATTTCTTTGTTTCCAAACCGCCACCACTTTCATCATTATACTTTCTACAGTTATGAACTGCTTTCTAACTCCAGAAAGAAAGCAATTAACACATCCTGTCACAATAGTTCACACACTGCACTGCACATACAGTCTTCTAACTTTTAGAAGCAATTATCAGGAATTTCAGTGACAATACCACGTTTTTTTTAAACACGTTTAGCATGAGACACACGTTGTTTTCTGCATCTCGGTGGAGTCCTGCTGCGTTCACGAAGTCCCTGAAACACCCATATTTCTAATCTGCATTTAAATTTAAACAACACATTACAGCAGACGCGTGGCTGTGCAGTCTGTTGCAGGAGTGTGAATACAATAATGAACTGATAATGATTTCTAAAACCAGCTCTCGTGGATTTTTGATGTTCTGTTTACAGCTTGTGTTGACACACTTACAGTCGGTGAGGCCTTGTGGGAAATTCTCAAATATCCCAGTAGTAATTACCGCTGGGTTCTTATGTGAAAACATTTTGTAGTTGGCAGCATACAACCCACACTTTATGTCTTTTAGTTTTTAACGTCACATGCTACATGGCCTACTTGCCAATTAACTCATTTTAGTTTAAATACCCAGTGACACTATTGCAAGATTTAGCCAGCAGCTAATTGGACATTGTGTGAAGAGATATATGGAAGACCACTTCTGTCAAAAATTCACCACCTTTTTTTTTTTCATAATTATATTTTACCTTGATCCGATATTCCACTATACAGTTTTTAAAGTTTTTAAAAATGAAACTTTAATACATCTGGTTATCATAACCTCTGTCCTTTCACAGAGAACGCCAATATTACGTGGCGAAAAGGCATTGTCATTTTTTTTTCAGAATGAGGTCGATTTTTCTGAGCTTTCGCACCACAAATAAAAGCATCGCAACAATGCAACTTGCAATTTTTAGGTTGTGGCGCGTTCAGTTTTAAAGGTAGAGTGAAGATACTGGCATCATATGAAACTATAGCCTAACCCAGAACTAGAACCTAAGCAATCCATTGGTACCAACCATGTCATATTAGCTTGTTGTGAAGGAGGCTAAATAACGCTCCAAACTTACACTAAATTTTGGCGAGGAAAAACTGTCATGGTCATTTTCAAAGAGTCCCTTGACCTCTGACCTCAAGATATGTGAATGAAAATGGGTTCTATGGGTACCCACGAGTCTCCCCTTTACAGACATGCCCACTTTCTAATAACCACATGCAGTTTGGGGCAAGTCATAGTCAAGTCAGCACACTGACACACTGACAGCTGTTGTTGCCTGTTAGGCTGCAGTTTGCCATGTTATGATTGGAGCATATTCTTTAATGCTAAATGCAGTACCTGTGAGGGTTTGTGGACAATATCTGTCATTGTTTTGTGTTGTTAATTTATTTCCAATAATAAATATATACATACATTTGCATAAACAAGCATATTTGTCCACTCCCATGTTGATAAGAGTATTAAATACTTGACAAATCTCCCTTTAAGGTACATTTTGAACAGATAGAAAATGTGTGATTCATTTGTGATTAATCACGATTAACTATGGACAATCATGCGATTGTATTGTGGTTAAATATTGTTATCGACTGACAGCCCTGGTTTTAAGATTTCACAATAAAAGAGGTGTAAATAATTGTGTAGTTGAATATAGGATCCAGTTACTCGTACACAAAATGTGTTGTTTGTGTTAAAGCAAAGCTCTCAGTGCATTCCCTTCATGACAGAGCAGCGTGTTGTATTCTTGTGAGAAATTCAGAGGATCTTGGTAATCTCCACACTCCTTAGGGGGATTAGGGGCAGTCGAAGACAGGTTTTATTATAAGGGGAATGACGAAGGGGGGGGAGGGATTAATCCAGAAGTCCAGATTTATAGAGAAACCTGTCGACTGGATTGAGGATTTCTTTTTACAAAACAGTGTACAAGAGGAAAAAACATCACAGGGAGGAGGTCTCTGCTAGACAGATCATTATGTGCTATCCGTCAAACTGCCTCATGGTTCTTGATTTGTGCTGTCAGGACTTCTTGTTGGTTGGATGGCGGATAAATCATGATGGAATGACAACTGTTCAATTGCATGGGAACTACATCAGATTCAACAAAGTCCTTATCTCTGTTATTATTATTGTAGGTGGGGAAGTGTGGGATCTAGCATAATAATACAAACGATTAGACTGTTGTCGGGCTATTAAACAGGCGTTATCAGTCGCTATAAGCCCCATAGATGTGGGTCAATAGGGGCATACTACACCTACTAGTAGGTTTTTTTCATCTATTCACATGGTTTATCAAGGAATAAAAGAACAGGACAGCAACCTCTAACGACCGTAGTAATTCTGACAGGAGCAGAAGCATAAGTCAGGCGCTGTAGTATAGACAGTGTGAAGCTCCATAAGGGGTGGAGGTCAGGGACGATGGATGGGACACAAAATACAGGAGACCGGAATTTGCATCCCGTGTGAAACCAAAAAAGTGTAGTTGTCTTTGTGCTCATCGTTATTTTAACCCGAAACACAATGTTTTTCCTTAAACTTAACTAAGTGGGGTTTTTTCTATGCCTAAACCTAAAGAAGTTGTAGTTTTAATGGCTAAACCTAACTGTTTTTTGTTGCTTAAACCTTAAAGAAGTTGTAGTTTTTCTCCCTAAACCTAAAGAAGTTGTAGTTTTATTGGCTAAACCTAACTGTTTTTTGTTGCTTAAACCTTAAAGAAGTTGTAGTTTTGCTCCCTAAACCTAAAGAAGCCTTTTTGTTTGTGTTCAAAACGTTTCAATCAGTTTTACAATAGGTTAGAACGTGTTGCTTTTAAATTTCACCTTCACAACATAATGACCTATTGACCCACATCTACGGTGCTCACAATGACTGACAAAAGCCTATTTAACGGCCTGATAACAGTCGAATCGGGTGCAGCATAATAAGGAAAGATACAAAACGTAAACCAATCACTACTTTCAAAGACTCAATGCAGCAAGAAAAACATACAGCATACAGTGTCAGAAGCAGCCTTCACAGGTTGCTCAAAAGTGGATTGCCTTTCAGAAATTCCTCAGCAGTTTGTGTGGGTAGATGTGACCTTTGCAGAGTACAGCCTCCCATTCATCCCTTCCATATCTACATGGACCTAGAGGACTGGCTGACACCTCACAAAGCTGCAAAGATTAAGATGTCAAGGAAAGGTTAAGGCTAAGGCGCTAAAGCTACTAAAGCTACTAAAGCTGCACACGGCAGGTTGTGGCGTGCGTGGATGCACACTACGCCTTGTCGTGGGTGCGTTTGAGAAAACGAATGAACTCTGGGAACTCTGGAAAAATGAAATGCAGCTACATTTGAAGAAATACAGACGGTTTCAATGCAAAGATGTTGTTGAGCGGTCTGCAGTTCCTACCACAGTCTATCACCTAGTTTTCAGCAAAACCACATCTTCACACCCTCGCTTTGCCCGGACACCTCGTGTTTCCGAAAGCGCTCTCTCTCGGTTCCCTCGTCTCCACATCAGCCTCCCTGGGGCTTTTCCTTTATCGCCCAAAATAGCATCTCATATCTGCAACCGATGAAGATCACAGTGCAGCACCAGTCTCCTTGCTCATCATTTCTCTCCTCGCGCTCGGCGCAAGATTTATCTGTCAAGCGATTTTTTTTTACCTGCCGATAACTGGGTTATGTTGTGCTATTGACGCATCATGTGGGGCTGAAGGAGAGTAGTTTGTATGTGGATGGTGATCCTGCTGTGCACAGATGGGGATGAGGATAATTTCGCCTGTAATTGACACACGAAGATTAAATTTGCACTAGAGAAAGAATCAGATGCGAGGAAATGGATCCCGCTTGACCTCTTGTTCTGGAGAGTGATGTGACGATCCCCTTTAACATTCAGACCTGCTGCTGCCTCCGACATTCCTCTTTCATCCATCTAATTGCCAGCCTCGTTTACTTTTTTTGGGGTGGAATTTGAGCCCCTCTGCTGTGTTTTATAGCTCTTCCCATTTGTTACTCCTGCTCCTGTGTAGTTACCCATTCACCCACGGTCAAGATGGCTAAACTGTAAAATCGAACCAGGCTAATATTTTATATCTAACCACAATACAATCGCATGATTGTCTATAGTTAATCGTGATTAATCACAAATGAATCACACATTTTTTTATCTGTTCAAAATGTACCTTAGAGGGAGATTTGTCAAGTATTTAATACTCTTATCAACATGGGAGTTGGCAAATATGCTGCTTTATGCAAATATATGTATATATATTATTATTGGAAATCAATTAACAACACAAAACAATGACAGATATTGTCCAGAAACCCTCATAGGTACTGCATTTAGCATAAAAAAAATATGCTCAAATCATAACATGGCAAACTGCAGCCCAACAGGCAACAACAGCTGTCAGTGTGTCAGTGTGCTGACTTGACTATGACTTGCCCCAAACTGCATGTGATCATCATAAAGTGGGCATGTCTGTAAAGGGGAGACTCGTGGGTACCCATAGAACCCATTTTCATTCACATATCTGGAGGTCAGAGGTCAAGGGACTCTTTGAAAATGGCCATGACAGTTTTTCCTCTCCAAAATTTAGCGCAAGTTCGTAGCGTTATTTAGCCTCCTTTGCAACAAGCTAATATGACACGATTGGTACCAATGGATTCCTTAAATTGTATAGTTTCACATGATTATTTTTTACTTTAGGTTGCTAATGGGGTTTATTATCTCCTGTACGATGTGAGAAATGTGTGTGAAGCTGTGATATAATCACAAGTAAAGGAGCATCCTTTAGTGATAGTAATTGCTCTTGAAGGCGATGGTTAAAGGGATCTCTTGTGGCCGCAGAAACACCTTTAAAAATGGATCCGCTCCAACTGTGCGAGTTATCAACACCCTGACTCCGGTGTGGAATCGATGTTTCGCCTTGTGCTTGTTTTCAAACTGGCTTCCTCTCCCTATACTCGGCAGATAGAAACGGGCTTCCAAAGCGATAACCTCATCGACGGCGCTCATTGGAACAGCGTGAGGTGGAGACGGAGCGGTGGAATCGTTCTTCAGGAAACGCATCAACTAAAAGCAACATGATGTATTTTCAATTTTATCTAAAAAAGATGAAATAAATAAGATTGTGGTCGATCCAGATCCTTTCTGTACGAGCTGCTTCTTCAGCGGCGTAAATAGTTTCCATCAAGGCTTTTATCATGAGGGCCGACTGTGTCCTTGATGCTAGTGAGTGAATTAACAAGGCACATATCGATCTTTTGCTGTGAGTTTCCTCTGTAGCTTTTTGATGGTGATTTAGAGAGTGAGAGGGAGACAATTGGGGAAGAGAGGCGGAGGGAGGGCGATCAATAGTGTTTGCAGGTTTGCTGTATGGAGAAAGGTGACAGGCAAGCGAGAAGGGCATGAACGAGGCGGTGGATTGATCGGTGGCAAAATGCGACAAGCTGATTTGAATTTACCTTTAGGAACAACCGTGCATTATTACAAACACGCTTGTGTGTTGCCAGTGGCAGAATCAGCGTCTTGTACATTCACTCAAATAAATAAATAGATTAAGTACATTAGATTTCAGCCCCATCAATCAGGCATCCGAGAGCATCAAAAACGTTCCCACTTTGTCCTGTTCAGGTCTGAAAGACTTGAAAGCCATTTAGCGCATTGGCAAAGAGCTGAGGCACTGGCATGGAATAAAGCAGGACGGATGATGTTTGACAGAGATGGATGGTGAGGAAGAGTTGTTTTAGCTCTCATCAGCCTCATCAACCAACAAACAGTTCAGGCTGTTCTCATACGCCGCTCGTAGCTATACCTACGAAACCTAATGCGCTGTAATTTGTATATATTACATGAAATCAATTTGTATGTAATCCAGGAAGTGTAAAGAGTGAAAAGCGCCACGTATAGGGAGGAGTAAAACTGTTTTCTAAACCTAACCAAGTTGATATTTTCCTAAACCTAACAAAGTACTTTTGTTGCCTAAACCTAACTAAGTACTTTTGTTGCCTAAACCTAACTAAGTAGATTTGTTGCCTAAACATTGCCAAGTAATTTTGTTGCCTAAACCTAACTAAGTAGTTTTGTTGCCTAAATCTAAGTAAGTGGTTTTGTTGCCTAAACCTAACTAAGTAGTTTTGTTGCCTAAATCTAAGTAAGTGGTTTTGTTGCCTAAACCTAACTAAGTAGTTCTGTTGCCTAAATCTAACTAAGTGATTTTGTTGCCTAAACCTAAGTCGATCTTTTCCTAAACCTAGAATAGTAGTTTTGTTTAAGAACACATTCCATTTTTGAATCAAATTTTTCTTTTGAAAGCACTTTTAGACATTTTTGGGTCAGATCGTACCTGCAGAGCGACTCCTACTGGTGACGCCATGATGATATCAAATGCTATCAAACGCTCGATCAAAGTGACACTTCCCGTCTCCTGCATGACAAACCCTCAGCCACCCATCCTGCGAGTAATTATTCGTGACCTTCATAATCTGACCCTGCGTCTGTCCCTGACACGAGTAAGAGGAGAGCTTTGACATTTTCTGCTCTTTTGTCAATAGGTCACGATGAAAGCACAGACGCAGGAAGGCGGGGTTGCATGGACATTTATTGATCCGGCTGTCTCGCGGTTAGCTGTACAGATAGATGATAGGCACGGGGGGGCGGAGGGGAGGAGGAAGAAAAGACTGAGCTGTTTTCCAGGAAGTACAACAAAGGCCGCTTTGTGAGGCGCTCGTGTGTGTCCATCCATCTAGTGCTGTCCGCTCAACCCGGCGAAGATGGCAGGGTAATTCACTTAGCTTCCACTGTGGATGGCCATTATCTCTGGGTGGTGGGCCTGTCTGCGGGTGTGTTCTGCCATGATATCATCATGCCACTCACTTAACTGTATATCACAGCTGATTGATATCTGCCGTCTGGCAATTATTGCTAAATTGTGGACCTTTTAAGGCTGTTTGGCTGTGCACTCCCTGCTCAGTAACACAACTTCTCTCTGAATTAATCTAATTTGGCAGTTTAGCAGTGAACTACACAGCTGCGCAGATGCTTTTATTGTGAAAGCTCCTGTTTTTACATCTAATATACAGCAGATTTAGTACAAAATAACTGATGGCAAGCAATGCACTTTAGCAGAATGTATCATGTTTGTGTCACAAAATGACATATTTTTTCAGCATAGTCGTATATATAATCACCAAATAGGAGTGGGGGGAAAAGAAATAATAAAGCATTGTATCAGGATATTTTGCGTGGTAATATTGTATCAATACACAAACGCCAAGTATCGAGCTTTTATTATATAAACTAGGGCTGTCAAAGTTAATAACGCGTTAACGCAAATTTGTTTTAATGCCACTAATTTCTTTAACGTATTAACGCAACTTGGGCTTTAGCCCGGCCACTATTCAATACTTCAGAAGTTGTAGCAGAATCATATGAAACTGAACTATCCATTGGTACCAACCATGACATACTAGCAAACATAACAATACTCAAACTAAAAATACTCATGTCGGGAAGGAGGTTAAATAACGCAACAAAGTTAAGCAAAAGTTTGGCGAGGAAAAAGTGGCACGACCATTTTCAAAGGGGTCCCTTGACCTCTGACCTCAAGATATGTGAATGAAAATGGGTTCTATGGGTACCCACGAGTCTCCCCTTTACGGACATGCCCACTTTATGATCATCACATTCAGTTTGGGGCAAGTCATAGTCAAGTCAGCACACTGACACACTGACAGCTGTTGTTAATAATATAAACATTCAGTCTTTTTTGCTGTAAGAAAGTGAACAGATCTGCCAGCAAAATGCGACAAATCTACTCTCGGTTTTAAGAAACTACTGCAGTCGATGCTTTTGATGTGAAGCTTTGTGAACACAAATACTTTTTTTTCAATCTGTCCTTGGTAAAAATGTAATCAGGGAAATTTTTTTCTTGAGACTACAAACAGTCAAAGAGGAACATCTGCAAAGGCTCACTAAACAAGACTGAATACACATCTTGGAGATAAAAAAGCAGAACTTACTGAAAGCAGAGTTTGGCAACAGGCAGGAAGTCCATAGTCAAACACGTGACTGAAGGGAGCTGATGAGGTAACGTGGAGCAGGTGTGGAGGTCAGTTGAAAAGGTGACAACACTCTGGGAACAACTGCTGGACAGGGACGGAACTGCACGTTCTGAAATGACAGGAGATATAAGGGACTGTATGGAAATGAATAGGGGAGAAGCGGTTGTCTTGTCTTTCCCAAACTAATATTGTAATTCAGCATTCTCTTAATAATCACAATAAAAAGATAGCTTTCATGTGTGCTCATAAAGGTGTGTTTTTCCATATGCAAAGGACAACAATGGCGTCTCTATCAAGGCTTTATTTCCTCTTAATAACCACAGAAGTAGCTGCTGGTACCAATATGCCAACTCTAACAAAGAGTGCTTTATGTTTTCAATTTCCTTCCCCCATCGTTCCTTTATTCTGCATTATTAATATAATGTGATGCAAGTTCCGCATCACATATTGCCAATTGTTCTA
Organism: Helicolenus hilgendorfi; assembly: GCA_916700815.1. Lineage (NCBI taxonomy): Eukaryota > Metazoa > Chordata > Actinopteri > Perciformes > Sebastidae > Helicolenus > Helicolenus hilgendorfi. The sequence goes on along the minus strand of CAKALG010018814.1, from coordinate 2,789 downwards.
CTAATCAGATGAAATATGTTGACTGTGTGTTGTTTACAGTTGTTGATATGATCAAGTCCATGGTGATCTGAACACACACTTAATCTCCCGTTCTTTCACAGTTTACCACTCTTTGTTTATATATATATATAAAAATCACTTTGGACATTATTGTTAGTGTAGCATTTTGTTTGCTATAAACTTGCAATTGCTAATTCTATACTGGTCACACAAAGACTAAATGTTTAAATCAGTTTTAATCAGCTTAAAGAGGACCTATTGTGCTTATTTTCAGGTGCTTACTTGTATTTTGGGTTTCTACTAGAACATGTTTACATGCTTTGTTCAAAAAGACACTTTCTTTTTCTCATACCGGCTGTGCTGCAGCACCTCTTATCACCCTCTGTCTGAAACGCTGTGTTACTTGGTGACATCACCACGTTAAGGAAGAAAAGGCGGGGCTTCAAGCGAGGCGTTTCAGGAGCAGTGGATGTGGACTTTGTAGCTTTGCAGACCTTTTACATGCACAAAAAACTATATAACACGCTAAAGGAAAGGGGAAAAAAACATAATAGGTCCTCTTTAAATTCTTTATACTGTTATATTATTTCAAGATATTGGGAGGAGGGTTTTTTAATTCACAGATATCAGTTGTACTTACATCTTTTGTGCCCGTTTTAAGAAATAAAGAAATAAATAAAGTGTCCAAGAAAGTGGAAAATAAGGGAAACATAAGCCTCACCCCGCCTCACCACCCCAATAATTTGCATACAGTCCCTTAGTAACTAGCAGAGTAGCAGTTTTTCTCTGTGTTGTAGCAAAAGAGGCTTTAATGTAACTGTGGAGGGCTTCTAGGTTTATTGATAATACTCACTAAAAATAAGTGTTTCACACATACGCTCAGGTACTGAGAAACCCACAAACCGTTCGGGATCTGATTTTGGGAGCCCGTCCAGCTCATCACAGCAGTCTGCTCTCTTCTCGGCCAAATTCAGTCCACAGAGACGAACTCACAAAGAGAGAAAATCCACACTGTTGTACACCAGCAGGCTAACAGGTAGTCTAGGAAAGAAGCATCAACAAGTTAGAAATCTGTACATAGGGAAAAAGGGAAATGATCACTCTTGGTTTAAAAGAGAGTTTTTTTTTCCAGAGCAGCGTTGCTGTTAAATATCCTTGAATCTGAATTCTTTATTTAGCTGTTGAACGAAAGCTCTGAGAAAATAAACCGCAGCCTTGAGGAATGAAAGAAATAAGCGTTTGTGTTTGGTTTGCCGACGCCGACATGTTAAGGTCACGCTGATCTCTGCGCACAAGACGAACATTTTCAATTTCCCTTTTATCTGTGTTGTTTTCCTTTTGATATAAACTTTTGAAAAAATGGCTGAAATCCTCCCGGCGCTGACTCCCCTCCCAGTCACCTCGCCGTTATGCCGGTCATCTCTGAACTCAATAGATAAGAGCGAAAAGCTGCTCGCTGGTTGAAAGGTTCTCGCGGCAGCTGTGTTACAGCAATTTTTTGAAAGCGTCGTTTCGTGGCAGATCACAGCGATCCAGAAAGGTGTCGGAGACGGGGGGGAAAAAAAGTCATTACCAGAGGACGGCGGGAGCAAATTGGTGTGACAAAAACAAAATAATTGCACATCTGCAGGATATTAAGTGCTATACCTGCTACTAGGTTTGCATTGCTTTCTATATCATTAGTCTCCGACACCCTCCGACTCGCTCGATGATGTTTTCATTTAAACCCTAATCACACTCTCGGTGCTCTCTGCATACTGTACTTCCAGCTCTGCGGCGTTTCTTCCTGCTCATATTTCTTTTTAACTGCAGCAGGATATGAGAAATTTGATGTATAGCTTCGTCCTCCTCCGCTGTGCTGGAACAGACAGTTTCTTCATCGTTCACTGAACACACAGTTAAACTTAATACTGTTGTAATTCAATTGAAGATGTTGTTTTAAATCAGACAGCCGGGGCTATTTGACTGAAATAATCTTTAAAAAAGTAAGTTTCTATTAGAGTTGTTCCGATACCAGTATCGGAAATGCGACGGATACTGCTCAAAATTCAAAATTGGGTATCTGCAAGTACGGCAGTCTACACACCGATAACATAATACTTAGGTTTAGGAAAAGGTCGCGGTTTGGGTTTGAATAACGCTGGATGTACCCTAACTTGCCTTTATTTGGACAGAAATAGTGATAGTTATGAAAGGGGGAAAGAGAGGGGATGACATGCAGCAAAGGGCCACTTTACCAGGTGAGCTATCGGGGCGCCCTGGAAGTGCCGTAACTCAATTACGGAAGTTACGTTACAAAAACTATTCAGTTAGTAAGGATGTAAATAATTAACTCTTAAACCGTTAGCTGACATTAAGCATTTTAACCGATTAACGCTATCGGTTAAAACGGTTAAAAGAAATGCTAATAATTAACTAAAAAGCTGAGAAAAACCCCTCAGTTTAAGGAGAACAGCTGGTCCACCTTAAGAGGCGGAGCCAGCGTTACAGATACAGGAAGTTGGCTCCCGTATATAGCTCACTTGAGCGGAGGAGATGTAGCCTCGTAGCCTTTATTCACCAACAAATAAACTGTGCACACAGTCTGCTACACAGACATGAGAGTGGCATCAATCTTCTCATAACTCTCAGAAAGAGAGGGAATATCCCAGAATGCCTTTCAGTCACTGAAAGTGCCAACGTGCGTGACACCTCCTCTGATGCATCTCTTTATCTGTCTCTGCAGGAACTTCTACTACATCACGATGCTACGCGACCCCGTGTCACGCTACCTCAGCGAGTGGAAGCAC
>CAKALG010018809.1:0-11764 GCA_916700815.1 Helicolenus hilgendorfi | reverse complement strand
CCGTATTGCTGGGCCCGTTGGAGGGAAGGGAGGCACAGGAGAACCAGAACCAGGCGTGCGCGACACAGACTGCCAAACCCTGCTGCAGTAAAATAAGAACTTTTCTAAAGGGTCTCTGGTGTTTGGAAACACAACGCTTTTGTCCAAAGGGACTGACAAAACCAACACAAAATGCAATTTCCTTGGAGTAGTTTTAACTATTTATTACAAAATGTTTAATTCCTCTTCCTTTTTGCTTGCCTTTTTGATGGAGATATAAATCCCTAATTTAATTTGCTCAAATTGGCCAGCTGTCCTCAGACACGGCAGTGAAATCAGCTTGAAAGATTTTCCAAAACAGGAAACTGCTGCCTCGTGAAAAATATATTATTTCTAACCGAGTTCAAATGTGTAGTCTGTTTAAAATGGGAAACACAGTGATCTCACTCACCAGATAATAATCTCCACTTATGTCAAATGCAGTGGTTATTTCTGGTGTTGACAGTGACACAACCATGTCCTCACTGCTCCAGAACAATAACCACACTTGTAATGGTGGCATATCAAAAATGTGTTCTTTCATCACACTGAGCTCAACTCATACACATTTTATTATTCTTTTCCTCTTTTAGCAGCATGAGGTTTGAGAAGAATTCATCAAATAAAGTACTCAAATGAAACTTAGCAGAAAAGCTATTTTCTCCGTAATGCATCAAAGACTGTCAATGCTCTCATAACTGTCAACATAAAAAGACATTTTGGCTTAACTGACTACATTCAAAATATCTCCTTTTACTCCGTCCTCTGGATTGGATTCAAAGTTTATCAGTCACCAGGCTGCTCAGTCTCTTATCACAGTGCCTCCCTATGTGTCTCCCTCTTTTCTTCCTTACCCGTGCTCTTTGAAACTGCATCTTTTACCCCGCCTGACTTCACCAGCTGCCATCTAATGACTGAGGTTCAGTCCGGAGCGGCAGAGCTGACGACAAGCTTGATTTCAAACCACCACAAACTGAACTTGTGATGGAAACTTCTCCCCACAACCAACAGAGAGAGCGAGCAGGACCACCAGGCAGCCAAACTCTGCTAGCTGCGGCGCTGCCTCTCTCGTTTCACTTCATTCGACGCAATTGGATGTGTCTTGGGACGATGCGCCACAAAACCACAGATCTCTAATAATGGTACTCATGGGTTCAAATGATCACACACAGCCTTTCACACATAAACATAGAGTGAAACCCAACTGATGCACACACCACACACAGGCATGTAATCCCTCCCAGATGCATGGCCTGATGGGGAGCGTGTTGCAGAGACAGATGACAGCTTTGAACCCTCCACCAGGCATCCGTCTGACTTGATAACTGGTGTCGGAGACAGAACACAGAGGAGGATGCAACCCGAGGGGAAGTCTTAATTAAGTGTGCGCCACATGTACATGTGAATTTATGATGGTCAATTATGGAGATGTGTGGTTCTGTGGTGTGGCCATTCAGTGTGTATATAAGTGGACGTAGTCACCGTGACATCACCCATTGGTGTGTGGATTGCCGTTTTGAAGCCTCGAGTTTGGCATTTTGGCCGTCATCATCTTGGTTTTTGCCCATCGCCACACGAGAGGGTGAATAATTTTGGGTGACCATAAAGGTTATAATTAACTTTCGTGAACTGAAAACACACTGTGAAAGGGAAAAAATGGACAACTCCCAGACCGGACAACATAGTGGTAGCGACCTGTCAATCACAAGGTAGCCACGCCCTAAAGCATACCCTGCTTTATGATCTATTTGACTCTGAATGGGACCATAATTTACTAAATGAACATCATGCTGTATAGAAGAAGACTTTCGATTGAGACCATAAACTCATGTTTACAATGTCTACTGAGGTAATAAATCAAGTGAGAAGTAGGGTCATTTTCTCATAGACTTCTATACAATCAGATTACTTTATGCAACCAGAGGAGTCGCCCCCTGCTGGCTATTAGAAAGAATGCAAATTTAAGGCACTTTTCAGACCCAGAGGTCGCCAAATAAGACAATGAAATGCTGAATAAAGAAATGCTGCTCTATCAACTATAGTAAATGTAGCCTAGTTTTTTGTCCCCTACCTTTCCTGTAACTGTCCACTTTCCAGGAAAGAAGATATAGCATTAAAGAAATCAGAAAAAACATCTGAGATAATAGTTTCAATCAGTTTTTAAAGTTAAGTCAACATTATACTGTTAATTCTATATGCCAAATAGTATACAATGATCTGTAAAGTACAATATGTAAGGGATAATGTGCAGTGAGCCAGTCATTGTTGGGAAATAAACCCTAACAGGTCTCGCATCGCCCTGAAGGAGTTTATTTCACAGCTACTTACTTAAGAAATCAATAATTTGACAGAAAAATGGTCCACCAGATTCCAACATCAGAACTGCGCCCATAGCAATAGTCTGTTATACATAGCGACTGCTATAAAGAAATAACAGACCGTAGAACGCCATGATTGACCAATCAGAATCGACTGTTCAACAAAGACGTGTAATAGCTAATGTTAGCTGTCGAGACGTGCTCTTGGTGAGGTGTGCTCCACTTGTTTAAGTTCAAACTAACATTATATTACTTTGTAAAATTATATTCTCCTGTAACTGAACAGTTTTGACCTGTACATACATGTAAACCTACATCATCCTTTTTAATGTGCCAGACTCACTAAAATGATCTGAGAATGTTGTGGTCGACCAAAGATTGCATAATATCTGTCAACATCTGCGCGCTATTATCGCTTAGTGATCTTCATAAAAATTATCTAGACGTCATAAATGCATAATAGGCAGTAAAGTTGAGGAATTTAATAATGATTTCAACTTGTTATTGCATAGTTTGGATGCTCCATTTACATCTTGTCTGGGAAAAGGTGGGGTCAAGAGGAAATGATCACAGTGGATCCAACAAAGATGTCTTTACTTGAGGATCCATATAAACATTATCACATGTTGGCAGTCAAAGCCTTTAGTTTGATTCTCACCACAAGCTTTATATGACTGAATGTGACGTGTGGAATGGCAAATTTCTACGAAGAAAAACATAAAAGAGAGAGTCGAATGTAATCTTGTCTGTGTGGTTGGGTGACCGCCTAGACTCTGTGTCTGAATACCAGCCACAATAGAAGAATGCCGACAAACGTGGAAGGAGGAATACGTAAGTAAGTGAATAATTTATTGCTCAAAACAGGCAAGAAGCGTTACTGTCCGCTTTATCGTCTTCATGAAGACAAAGTCCAATCTTTGCCATATATACATTATGAGAGATGTTGAGAAAGATTTGTTTCATGTTGGGACATAAAATTCATTCATACAGATGAGACGTACTGTATGTGCTCGTCTACAGTATAAAAAGAAAAGCACCTCAAGGAGGAAGAAGTTGTAATTTTCTGAGCCCCTTTCTTCAAGGTTGACTTTAGACCTTTACAGATTGTCAATCATGCTCTTGAACTGTGAATGGTCTGGGCAGAATAATCTACACATAAATCCATCTGGTGCACATTAGTTTACCTGTCTATACTATTACAGAATTGAATTTTAGTTTTCTGAACTATTGAGTATTGTTTTATTCTTATAATTCAGGATTCTTTTTGGATTAGTTTGGATTTTTTGAAGTGGGGTTGTATGTATACTCCCGCGTTCTGCGAGGTAAAATTACTGTTTTTGTGAATGTAGTCTGGTGGCTTTGGAGAGAGCGATATAAAGGTTTAAGTTCCCCGTCAGAAAGGGCTGTCAGAAAGGGCTGTCTGACGGCGAGGGAAAGCGGTTGTGGACGGGAGCAGCAGAAAAACGTAAAAATAAAACCCATCTAAGAAGATATTCAATCAATATCAGTTTAAGCGTACACTATATTTAGAATATGTTTACCACTTTACCTCACCGTCAGACATCCCTTTCTGATGGTGAACTGAATCCGTTATAGCGCTGTCTTCAAAGCCACCAGACTCCATTCACAAAAACAGTAATTTTACCTCGCAGAACATGTGAGTTGCTGGTCTACCGTTGCATCAATCGGTTAGTTTGTTTGTGTTATTGTGTGACTTTCAGATCTGAACTAATGTGGCGTCCACACAGCAGTACATTGCTTAGCTTCTATGCCGGTACTCCTGTCTGCTTCTCCAAACTTGGAGCGTGCCGACCGCCATTTAAGAACAGTATGTAAAGTTAATACACTGACTATAAGGATGTATACATATACATGTGTTATCAACTCTCGGCTCAGCACCTCCCCACCTTTTACATATAGGCACTAACTTCTCTCAACTCCTTGACTTAAACATCGATCGATAGTGGCGTTTCTGGGTCAAGCTGTTAAATCATTGTCATAAGTCCTGGTGACACTTTTGCATCGCTGAAACAACATCTTACAAAACCAAACTGCTTACAAAACTGACCCCAACCCTGATGGGTTGTGTTGTGCAACATCTCCCTTACCCATAATGCCTCACAGCAAAGAGACAAGACAGATGCTCATTTTATTGCCTTGACAACATATTATGGATGAGAAGGAGGGCTGGAGAAGAGGATGAAAAAGACAAAGCTGTAGCTTAGAGAGGCATCAGCGAGTGCTAAGCCTCTAAATGCCTCTCACTGAAAGGGCAAAAACTGTCAGGGGCAGCCAACACATAGAGACCAGTGTGACGTTTCTACATATGGTCTCCATTGTAGAAAAACCCTGAGACCTGGCTGATTCACTCTCAGGAAAAAAATGGCTTTTACAATTAAATGAAATGTGGCCTTTTGATTGCATTAATTTGCCTCAAATTAAGTAGAAGGCTTTAAAATAAATTGCAACAACCTCAAGATCACAACCACAAAACTGTAAAGCTCATGACTAAGTACTTTATGGGTGATGGTGTAACCCCAGAGAGCTCAAAAGTGGTGAAAACTGGGTGGTGTTTTTCTGTTTTGTGTGCGTCTTTTGTTTTACTGAGGAAATTCTAATTGTGCATGCTGAGCAGATCAGCACTGCCGACCACACACAGATGCAAATGTCTGAGGCAGTGATTTCCAAACAATTAAAAATGGAAAAGTAGATTAATTTAGCCTTTTGAGGTTTCCAGGACAGTTGACCACGAGCTCAGCATGTGCTTGTCATCAGCTTGACACAGAATACCAGGTCCATCAAAACAAGCTCAGTTTCAGACACAGTGATAATATATTTATAGGGAATGTGTACGTTATTTTGTTACGTTTCAGGGCTTTATGGTGTGCCCAGGGATTTTTGGAACACAGAGAGTGTGCTATGGCAAAGAAAATGTTGGGAAAACCCTGTTCTGAGGTGGTCTTCGTGATACATGACTTCCCCCAACACATGCCCGTCAGAGACAGGGTGCAGAGGGCACTGACAGCCTGACCTTCAGCTTTTCCGCCTGTAATTCAGATTCCCAAAACACTTGTCTGGTTCAGATACATTTGCCACAATTAAAAACCACCCAGGCCTCCATGTCAGTCAAACTTCTTAGATGCCTAGTTGTTTCATTCCTACTCCTATCCCTTGCTTTATATCTTCATGTCCTCTCCTCTGGTGCAGACACATGGACGTGTCACCAGTTGTGCAGCCTTTCAGTAAATGGGAAATAAATGAGACAACGAGAGGACCTAAAAAAGGAAAAGAATATGCCTGCAAAAAGCAATTGTGACGAGGCTAATTGCATCAAGCACAACACACAGGAACAATGTTTTCTTGCATTCCCAGAGAGAAATTTTGATCATGATTACAGAAAGCATCGCAGAGATTTGTCTCACTGAAAACACTGCCAGCAAACCGAAACTTATGAGTCTTCTTCCACAGTGACCCATGAACTCATCTAGTACATACTGTCACTGAAAACATCCTGCTCATGTATCGGTGTAAACCTATAGTCCTGTGATAATAAGATCATTCCACTTTTACAAGGATGTAATGCCCTGCTTAGTCTCTTTCAGTATAGTAAAGCTGGCCCAGTAGACAGAATTTAATTAACACAATACTTTACATTTTTGGCAGCAGCACTGACATATCACCTTATAAAAGTGGTAAGCAAACATATTTAAATATCCAACAGATGCAGAACAACATTTGTATTCATTTGGAGTTTGTGTCTCTGGCCAACTGACATATGTAAGTCCAATATTCACACTCCTTTTACCTCTGTTTTGGTCTCAACTGACTGCTGAGGGAAATATCTCGCTCTTTAGAGAACAATGCTCCACTATGTTCACCACCTCATCTGTAACTTGTCAGCCATTAAAACCAAAAAGAAAGCGCTGAAAGACACTGAAGCTCTGTAACACTATTCAAATCTGTACCAGAAAAGGAAATTAAAGTATGGCCACAAAAATAAGAGCTGTACTCCTGCTGTTCCGCAGATTCACAATGTTCATGACATGTGTTCGAGGATCATCCGGCTCAAATAAATGCCTTCAAGTGGTGAAGACATAATAACTCAAAAAATGTGTCCTCTCTCTGTTTCTATGGGAAGAAGTTCATCCCTCCAGTATCAATGTTTTGAGAGTAAATGTCACTCTGAACACACCAGCCAAGCTGCTGAGACCTTACATGTGTTTCAACTAAAATGTATATAAACAGCTTACACAGTAAAGAAAATGAGGTCATGCCATACCAATCCATTGGATATGTTCAACTCTGGCACCAGATCTATACAGACGTAAATCTAATGCCTTGCAAATCAGTCCTCCAGGCCCCGAGAGCATGACGTAAAACAATGGAATCACATGAATTTGTGCAAATAAAGTCCTTTATTGGAAAAATACCTCTTTAATAATAATGTCTAGACATCGATCCGTAGAGTCTAAACTGACTGTAAAAACGCTGATTTGAGGAAAGCCCTCATTAAAGGGGCAACAGTAAAAGTGCTGAGGTCCCTGCTTATTATTATTATGAGTAATAAAGCACAGAAAATGCTGACTGGAAAATACTAACATACAACAAGTGTACGTATGTCTACAGCCGGTTAAGCTGGCAATCAGCAGCTGGAAACTATCCACTAGGGATTTTGAAAGACTGGTTTGGGACCCAAACTTTTTTGGAGAGCTATAAAAATGGGTCAGTATGTTATTCATAACTATATTTGACGTGTTATGTGACCCCAAACCTTCTCTAGCCACAGCAATGGACAGAACAAACTGTAAGAACAGCATTTAAAAGGTGCTCCCCCACCAAGCAGTGGCCGCTGTTATCAAAGTCACCTGACTGACTGGCCTCGGGTGTTGAGCTCTCCTAGATAAATGGACTCGCTAATGCTGTGGACACATGGTAAGCGTTAGGGATAGGTCAGTTAAACATGTCTGCCGCTGAACAGGGAAAACGCATCTTAGACATGCAGCAAAATCTACGTTTGTGACACAGCCTTCAAAAGAACTTGTCATCTAAAATAACACTGATATATCTATTTTGATGCAGCTTCAAATGATACATGGCACATAATCAACTTCCTCAGTCTGGGGAGATGAAAACATATTTATTTTTATTGCATAAACTCTTCCTATTCTTTCAACTCACTCCCAGGCATAAATCATAATGTCTTCACCCCTACAGCTACGTGTCATCTAAGGTTCCTGGTCTGTTTCTCCTTTCACTTTTTCAATACTGCAACCCGTCCAACGTTCACGCCTCCACACTCAGACAGTTACCGGAAAGATGCTGGAACACAAACAACAAACGAGGAACAAAAGGTCAAGAGGATATTGATGAGAGCCCAGAAAGTGATGTCAAAAAGCCCTGAAGGTCACGACCAGGGCACAGAAACCCTCAGGACAGGCCAGAATCAAGAGTTGAAAAACAAATTCGAAGCCTGGAGGGAAACAAAACCCAACATGGTGGACAGTACAAAGTACCAGAGACATTTGTCACATGGGTCAACAACTGCATCCAAAGGTCACCCACCTGTGACTTTTCTAAATACCTCCGAATCTGTAAATACATCCATTTGTAAACAGGGAAGAGAACGGACAACGTTTAAAGTGTCCCTGGCAGCCCTCAGGTATGTGCTGCTTTCAATGATGAAAGGGAGCACCGAATACAAAGCTAAATAGAGTTGAAACTATTGCGCCAAGAGCACCTCGGGGCACTTGAGAAGGTGCATGTACAGTCCTAAAAATTAAAGGCCATTTTAATATTCCAGGGCCGGTCTAATAAAACATGAAACACACAGACACGCATTGTAGTCTGCCACACTCCTCTCTCCTCCTCTAATTCTCCAAAAACCTCCACCTCTCTCTTTGGGCATTCCTGCCTAATAGCATCATTACTGACTGTGTCCAGCTAAACGCAGAGCTCCTTGTAATCTCACACGGGCGGGGCGCCTCAGACAAAACAACTGCTGCTCTGGAAAGAAGGAAACAAAGGGGAAAAGGCGATGGTGGAAAAAGACGCTGACCACCAACAAAGGGAGCTCTGAGGTAAGTGCCTTTGATCATGCGGAGGAGGTCGAAGCTATCCCGTCATCTCCTCTCATCACTCCACGCCCGGAGCTTTGGTCCATCTCCTTCTAACTAAAGTTAACTGGCCGGAAAAGGGTAGCAAGGCAGGCCATCGGCGAGCCAATCTACAGAAGTCATAGCTGAAACACAAACACAACAGAAGCAAAAGACTGGAAAGTCAAAATCTGAGTCTGAACTTCAAGTTGATGTTAGGCAGACATCACTCAGTAAGCCAGTCAGTTAGTCTATGACTCAGCCTCTCTCTGTTGGGCTTGTGCCTGTCCTTGAACACATCCAGTGCAGTCAGACAGGACAAAAAAATATGTTTCTGTTTTAGCTCTGTTCTCCAACACACTGGATTTGAAATGAAACAATTACTAGTGCTGACTTTTTAAAGAAATGACGGTATTGGGGAGTCGTATCCAGATGGTAACCCAGAAATTGCAAAAACTTGTAAAAACTGTCATGAGACATGCTTTTCAATGACCTATCCTAACCTTAACCATTCAAGGTCAATACCTAACCTTAAAGATATAATATGCAAGAATTAACTAAAAAACAATGTATGGGCTGATACAAAATAATCCCTGAATCACTTATGGCCCACTAGAAGTGTGTGGCGGTGTCTGTTTCTGCAGAGACCCTGCAGCCCTCTGCCTGTATTTTCTCTTTTCTTTTTCTTTTGATTTACTCGGGCGCTTCTAGGCGTCTGCAAAGCCGTCCCGATAACAACGTTCAGGATGTGCAGCCCGTTCAGCCCATTCAGGTGGTTATGTGTCCCTGTGTCACGTCCCTTGGCTTCTGATACCGAGGCACAAGTCTCCAAACACAAAGCGGATGTATTTCACGGATAGGAACGAGTTGTGTTATGTGCACGTGCCCAGTGATTCCCCTGCTCCTCTCTGTGCTGTGAGTGCAGCTATGATCGGTGTGTGTCTGTAGTTTGACGAGAGCAGCGCTGAGCCACACACACAGACTTCGGCTGCATTCATTCAAAATCTGGCAACTCAGCACCTTCCTGCAGGATTATGTGGAGTGGTGCGGAGATAGTTGTGTTTGTGTTTGTGCTTTTAGAACATAACCACCGGGAAACAATCAGGAAAAATAACGTTTTATTTCTCCGATTCACTGCTTTGTTCTCACTAGAGGCACTCTCTCTCTCAGTCACTCCATAGCTCGCTAACCATCGCTGCTTTCTCTCTCTCCCTCTCGGCTGGTTGAGGTGTGGAGGTGTGGCCAACTGGTTACATATTAGACCTTTAACCATCTTGCGCATGTGGAGATGATAAAGTAGACAGGATTTGAGCTTCTCTCTCAAGCTCTATTTATAATTCGTCACAGTTCACACAACTATTTCCGTCACTTATTGCATGCACAAACATTTGCAACACTATGAATGCCTTCCAGGACAGACAGGCCCAAAAGTGAAGTCAATAACAGCAGCAACAACCACTTTTGAACTAGTATACCTCTATCATTAGCTCTAAGGGTGGATAGGACAATGCAGAAGAACAAAAACCCTTAACATAAACAAAGACAATCATGCAAGGCAAAACAAGCAAATAATTGAAGATGGCACAATATCAGGACATTTGTGATTGAGGGAGATTGCATCCTCTATTGTTAGTATAGAATTACTAAATTCTATACTAACATGCATATCAACATATATCAATTTAAAGCTCTTTTTGTGCTCTTTATGCTGGAACTATCCATGGGCACATCCGATCAATATGGAGTTAGTTATAAGGGCATTTGGAGTTGCATTCAGAATTTGCCCCATTGCAGCATTAGAGGTCAAAGGTCAAATTCTCTTGACCTCAGTGTCATGACAATGTGAGTAATGGGTAGATTATAGTCTAAGCTTTACAACGATATATGACGTCATGATATTGTGTGTTGCTTTCCCTCTTTTATACTGGATCTATGTGTAAAAAGGAGAAAAAAGATGGAAAAATTTTAATGATGAAGGGATGAAAAAAGGAGTGATAGCACATAGAAAGCTACCATTGTTGTAATGCTATCATGTGTTTTCCAACACTAGGGATATAAACCTTTAAAAAAAATCACTATGAGATCACTACCTGGCTCATGGACTATATGTCTGAAACCTTAGTATGAAACTAATAGTACATGAATTGCATACTATTTCTGGGGAAATATTAAAATATGCAACGCTGGACACTACGGCAGCATAAAAATATGAAGTACATATAAAGTATGTTGAACGATAGTACACATATTTAGTATGTAGTGCATAGTATGCAATTTTGGACGCAGTCGTGGAAATGGTCCAAAACTTTACTGAATGCAAAGGCTTTGCAACCAAATATCAAATATAATGACTTTAATTAAGTTCATGTTAACTTGTCCTTTCCTATCTGACATTTAAAATTGGAGGACTAAACTGCTAACTACTGTGGAAAAGGGATAAAATGTGCCACTTTTGATGTGGATGCAAACACCCTTCAATTAAAGCACCGAGTCAGAACATTAACCTTCCACTCATTGTTCCATTTTACATCTGTTACTGCAAAGCTAACACAACAAAATGTCATTGACCCAAGGCACTGGGTTCTGACTCATCTCAAACTCAGTTAATTTAACACTGACACGAGCATGTGCGAGACAAACACACTCTCACACAGCAAGGTAGTATTTACAAGGACGAGCATGTGTGTGTAAGGACGTCAGCAGAGTCCTGAAGAACGTAGGAGCTCAGAGGAGACAGAGGAAATAAATCAGTGGACACATGCAGACACGTGCAGACTCATGCTGTCTTTTTATTTCACGTCAACTCCTTAGAGCACACAAGTCACACCTTGTAGAGTGTTTTTTATATGGTTAATTGGAAAACTGCACAATTTAACATTAATTCTGGGATAATGCCCGGCTTGGTAATGGTAGGAGTTCTGTGAAATAAAAGTTTATTTGGCAGTAAATTCTCAAATAAATGTTCAATGAGTCCAGAGAGTCTGCTTGCAATACACCTTTGACTCTTCAGCCTTAAAGGGACTATTTGTAACTTCCAGAAATGCTTGTTAACAGCGACACCTGTGGCCGTGAAATCAACGAAAGTCAGCGTCGAGCTCGCGCTTGCTCGCTCTTAATATACATGAACGAGCATCGCTCAAAACAGTGAGGCGACACATGTCAGCTAAAAGCACAATATCACTCTATATTTCAGCTGCTTGGCAGCAATCTTAGCTGACCAGACGGAGGTCTCTCCATGAATCAATGCTGATCCTAGTGTTGGCTTTTCCTGCCTCAGCGCAGGCTCAGGCAGCGGTGCTCCTCAACGAGTTACGTTATCGCCTCCCGACCACAGCC
>CAKALG010018806.1:0-11721 GCA_916700815.1 Helicolenus hilgendorfi | reverse complement strand
CACAGTTGAAATGTATGATTAAGGAGTGCAACCAATGTTAAAAATAAGTATATATTTTTATATTTTGTTTAGAGACCACATGATGGGGCCAGTGAGCAAGCTACCAGTCTATCAGTGTCACGGGTGTCAGGTGTTAAACTTTCAGCTTTTCAAGAACCAAAGTACAAAAAAAGAGTTGTAATGGTTTTATGAAATGTACATCCTTAACTTATTTTCACCATCAGACCTAATGGCGTCCAGATTGTAAGACACATTAGATGTGGACAAATTTAGCAAGGGTTCTAGGGGTATGTTTCTGAACGTGGATTTGTTAAGGTCAGTGGGCGGGCGAGACTTGAGCTCCATTTATAGTCTTACTGTACTTAGAGACAGAGCGAGAGAGTCAATGTGAGTGCACATGTGCGAGTGAATACAGCTGTCACACAGTGGGAGGAATACTTTAAATCTGCAAAAGAAAGGAAGAAAGTTTAAACTCCAACATTCTCCTGTTGGGAAACAGAAGCAGCAGCGGAGATAACGTGTCACCATACAAACACAGATCATCTACTGGAGGCTCAACTCGTGAAGTAAGTGACTTTAAAATTGTTGCACATGTTTGGATTGTGGACAAAAGGTGACAGGGTCCCCTCATAAAGCCATTTAATGACTCAAGTTGTGTTGCTGTAATGGGATTGGAGGTACTTCTGAGGTTAAGGGTATGTAGGGTGTCAAATCTGCATTAGAACCAGTCAGTTCCCTCTCCTGTCAACCGCCACCATCTCCATTTGTTTAACTCAACTGAGTCAAATTTTCCAATATGTCCCAACATTTGAAAGGGAGCTCTGTGATGATGAAATGAGACGGCCCATAGCTTTTGTACAATTCAACTTCTGGTAACACATATTTGTTTGTGTCATTTTCATATGGAAATGGTCGTTTATTAACACAACTTAGAAAAGGTGTTACTGTGACATGTTATGTAGGGTAAGTATACGACGTCTTCGTGTTTACTGTGCTCATTAATGACCTCGTTAGGGGACATTTTCTGATATCTCGGAGTTCACGAGGTATCTTTTATAGGAAGAACCCCAACTAGTTAAAGTAATAATTATGGACATTAACACAGTTTAAAATACATTTTGCTATTATCCATTACCGAGATAAAGAACTGTAGAACTCACAGCCAGCTTGTCCTTGAGGGCCCCACATACTGTAGTTATGTGATGTGCTGGGATTTTAAGAAGTGTATATGGCTCCATATAGTGTGTGCTATGTGGGTCACTAATGGGCCGTTGGACACTGTGTGTGATTTACCATCAGGTCCGACATGGGCCCTTGTTGTGTTCACTTATGTTATAAAGGCTCATGATTTTGGTGGGCTTTAAAGCTGGCCTATGTAACTTTATCCGAACAGCAGCCATTGTTGACACAAGTGACAATTACAAGATGATGCCATGCTAAGTAGAGAATCAATAGAGACTCACTAGCATAAGCTCCTGGTATTACCAGGCCAAGTAAGGCTGTAGAAGCAGAAACCCCGGAGTGAATTGAATTGAGCAAAAGTATACACTGGTCAGCCATAACATTAAGACCACTGACAGGTGAAGTGAATAACATGGATTATCTCGTTACAATGGCACCTGGCAGTGGGGAGGATATATTAGACAGCAAGTGAACATTTTGAACTTTGTGTTTGAAGCAGAGAAAATGGGCCAGCGTAAGGAATGTGAGCAACTTTCACAAGGGCCAAATAGTGCCGTCTAGACGACTGGCTCAGAGCATCTCCAGAACTGCAGCTCTTGTGGGATGTTCCCAGTCTGCAGTAGTCAGGACCTACCAAAAGTGGTCAGAGGAAGGAAAACCGGTGAACCGCGACAGGGTCAGACCCGAGGCTCATTGATGCACGTGGGGAGTGAAGCCTTGCAGTGTTGTCAGATACAATAGAAGAGCTACTGGAGCTCAGATTGCTGAAAAAGTTAATGCTGGTTCTGATAGAAAAGTGTCAGAACACACAGTGCATCACAGTTTGTTGCGTATGGGGCTGCGTGGCAGCAGACCGGTCAGGGTGACCCATGCTGACCCGTGTCCAACACCAAAAGCACCTACAATGGGAACGTGAGCATCAGATCTGGACCACGGAGCGATGGAAGAAGGTGGCCCGGTCTGATGAATCACGTTTTCTTTTACATCATGTGGATGGCAACGAGTTTGAGGTGTTGACTCAGCCTCCGAATTCTCCAGATCTCAATCCAATCGAGCATCTGTGGGATGTGCTGGAAAAACAAGTCTGATCCACAGAGGCCCCACCTCGCAACTTACAGGACTCAAAGGATCTGCTACTGACGGCTTGGTGCCAGATACCACAGCAGACCTTCAGAGGTCTAGTGGAGTCCATGCCTTGATGGGTCCGGGCTGTTTTGACGGCAAAAGGGGGACCTACTCAATATTGGGCAGGTGGTCATAATGTTATGGCTGATCGGTGTATTTTATAGAAAGATAGATAGATAGATAGTAACTGTATTGATCCCGAGGGAAATTCAAGATTATATGAATATGTATGTATATAATTTTACGTTATGAATTCAACTTTTCATTTGTAGGAGGAGAAGATTGTGTTATTTGCTCTTTCAAAAGTTACACCGTCTCACTTTAAATGGGAATATTAGGCGACAACATGGGCTCTAAGTGTTTTATTGGTTAGCGCCTGGATAGCATGGGCTACATTTTCTTTAGCTGATGCGCTAGAGGTCACCACGATTCAACAAATATGGCAGAAACCTGGCTCTGAACTCTGTGAGTGTGTCAATTGCACATTATCCAGCTTATCAGACTGCTCTCCAACGATATTAACTGGCAACTACACACACAAAATCATAACATGAAGACCGTAGTTGTAAAGGTTAGGGATACCGTGGTGATGCCGACGACACCCACCCCAGCAACGGCCTGTTCTCTCTGCTGCCGTACCACCAGACTTACAGAGCAGCGTCTTTCCTCAGGCTTTGAGACTCCTCAACTCATTCTACGTATGTTTTTTTTTCTTGTGTATCATAAAGGGTTTCGTTGTGCAACCCTGTGTTCTACAGTGACAATAAATTAACCTTGAACCTTGAAGAAGGAATTGATGTGTCAGCTGATTTGGTCCATCTGTAGATGGGATTTGTGTGATGCTGAATGAAAATGAACTATACTCAACACTCACACCTGGTTCTCACGTCAGGGTTTTTAAGTTCTCTAGCTCAACGAGAGCAAGACAGAAGTCATTATTGTTGGACCCAGTGGAAGCAGCCACGACCCCAACATTGACCTTTCCCCCCTGGGAACTCATTCTTAAACCTCCTGTGAGGAATCTAGGGGTTAATAATGGATAAGGACTGAGATACTGAGATAAACTCAGTTGTGAAATCAAGCTTTTTCCAACTGCGTCTTTTATCTAGGGTTAAGTCCTTTTTTATCTTTTAATGATTATGAAAAGGTAATGCATGCTTTCATCACCACACGTCTTGATTATGGTAATGCACTTTACGTTGGTGTTAGCCAAGCCTCTTTGTCTCGCCTGCAGCTTGTCTTTTAACTGGTACACGTAAACGTGAGCACATCTCCCCTATTCTGGCTTCTCTTCAGTGCGTTTTAGGATTGATTGAAGATTTTATTATTAACATATACATCTTTAAATGGGCAAGCTCCAACTGAACTCTCAGTTCTTTTAAAACCACATCTTTTATCAAGGACACTCAGATCCACTGACCAGTTGCTCCTGACTGTCCCCAGGTCAAAGTTTAAGCTCAGGGGTGACCGAGCCTTTTATAAGCTCTGGAACACTCTGCCTCCACGTGTTGGGCTGTCCATCACATTGCCTGTTTTTAAATCAAACCTCAAAACGCACTTTTATTACTTGGCTTTTATTATAAGGGCCTTGGAAGGAGGTTCTGTTTTCACCGGTGTTGGTTTGTTTGTCTGTTGGTCTGTCTGTCTGTCTGTTAGCAAGATTACTCCAAAAGTTCACAATGGATTTGAATGAAACATTTTTGGAGGGTTGGGATGTAGCACAATGAACAATCGATTTGATTTTGGTGGCGATCCGAATCATGATCTGGATTCAAGAATATTTTTAAGGATTCCGATCAGCCTGAGCATTAAGACCACAGGGTATAACACATGCGCAGTGTAACTGATGGCGCGTTGATGACGCATAAACCCGCCTCTAATGTCCTGTTGGTTTTAAATTGGTCTGAGTGTTTTATGTGTTTTAGTTTTTATTTTATTTCACGTTTTTTATGTATAATTATACAGCGCTTTGGTCAACTTTTGTTGTTGTTAAATGTGCTTTATAAATAAATATGGATTGGATTAGATGACGTTTCTCTACGCCAAGGCTATCACACTTCGCTCATTCTCACACCCAAGCTCATTTGATCAAAACTGATGCTTGGTCAGTGATCTTTTCCAAAGCCTAACCAACTACTTTTGTCGACTACACCTAACCTAAGTAGTTTTGTTATGCAAGTAAACTTAAAAACAAAGTAAACCTACATTGGAAGTTTATTTTGAAAAGAGATTTTATGCATGTAACGAGCAGATGCTGTGCGTTTCCTGTGAACATGGAAGTTTATTTTGAAAAAACAGCGGTGTGTGTGTGTGTTTTAGAGAGAGAGAGAGAGAGAGGGTAGTGCTATTTCCGTGGTCAGATGGACTCCCAGTGTGCAAACATGTGCCTTACGCAGGTTGAGTCACTGCTTTCTAAAGCTTTACACGCACACAGCAACAGAAGTTTTTAATTCGGTCCATTAAATATTTGCACACTCATTGACGGGCAGAACACGGGGTCCATTGATTTGTAGTTCAACATGAGTGTTTCTGTTTGCATGCGTAGTGTGTGTGTGTGCACATGGGTTAGATCAGTGCACGACACCTGATAGCTCCAGTTACAGTAGAAGGTTAAATAGGGTCAAACTCCTCCCTGTTTGGTCTCATCTTCCCCTTCCCCTCCTTAACACTTTCAGGTTTCATGACAGCTCGCAGCTAACACCATGTGCAGTAGAGCTCCACAGAGTTTTACTGATGCAACAGTGATGGTGTTTAATGGTGACAGAATCAAGCCCCCAGGAAGAGCGCCGGTCATTGATGCCAATTTTTGTTGTGGCCAAACGGCGGTACTACAACTTCCGTGTCGGTCACGTGATGCCATTAGGCCTAAAAAGACTTTTTCGGGAAAGAGACGTCTGTAACTAACTTTTTGAGGTGAATCAACTTCCCAGTATTAACACTTGAGTGGCCCTTATTTAAATCAAAGTTGTAAAATGCACTAATAGCCGAATGATTTGTTGTACTTGTACTTGTTGGCTTCCAGCTGTGTGGTGGACTAATGTTTCCTGCTCTTGTGTGTCTACAGCTGTCATGGCTCCAAGCTTGGCCCAAGCGTACAGGAGGAGGTGGTGGATGGCTATCACAGCCATCATAGAGAACCTGCTCTGCTCTGCCGTTCTGCTGGGTTGGGGCTCACTGCTCATCATGCTGAAGAATGAAGGCTTCTATTCCCACCTTTGTATCGGTAAGACCACCATCCGTCCAAGCAGCTCCTCTGTTGATCTCTAGCATGGTGGATTCATCCACAGTCAGATATATCAGACACGTACCTCTCTTGGATAGTTTCAAAGATGCAGTTTTACTAAAAAAAGTGCATTTTAACTGCATTTCTGGTGATACAGTACAGACGGCCACAGACAGGATGCTTGAATGTTTTGGTGTCTGTGACTTGGTGAAGACATGCTCTGACCATGACAATGACCAATGTCGTTGATGGTGTTCCTTGTTCTTTGAGGAGACCATGAGTGTCTTTATTTTAGGACTGGTTTCAGCTGTAAAACAGTAGAACAAATAATCCAACAAGACCGACTGAAGTTGTCTTTGTATCTTGAATTGTCCCTGAACTTTTGCCATTAGCTACTGTGCTCATCAAGTGAATTCATGTTGAAGCTTCTTCCAAAACAAGCAGGACGGAGGCGCTTTTTTGTCAACTGGTTAACAGTAGAGGTCAGATGTGAGACAGGATGCCTCTGGAACCCTCTGAAGTCTTCTCCATTTTTACATGATGTCCTTAATTCACCTTTTAAAGGTACTTGCATGTCAAAATTTGCAGAACACTCTCAGCCCTCTCTGCACTGAGGCTCCTATAAGACCGAGAGCACTGTGTGTAAAGAGATAATTTGGCTCTAAAGTTGAAAAGTTTAAGTCCACTTTTTTGAAATTCTTTAAATCTCTTGTGAAAACACATCTTTACTTGAGTGGACGAATCGCTTTATTGCTTGAAATGTGTTTACCAAAGTCTTAGGTTCACAAAAGTAATGTAATATTTGGAGTAATAGGAGTAACTGTTTTTTGTAAGCGAATGTGCACACGTATAGCACTGTTGGGCAAAAGCATCATTCACGTCACACAAAATACAGCGGTAGCAAAGCAGTAGGTGGTCACGGTGAGCTGTCATCATCAACAAAAGGGTGATCGACCCACACTCAAAGGAAATATTTACTTATAATTATTACGCGGCCGTATTGAATACTCGATTCTGATTGGTCAATCACGGCGTTCTGCGGTCTGTTATTTCCTTACAGCAGACCGTTGGTATAATACAAAACTGCAATTGGGACCATAAACTCATTAGGAAAATGTTTAATGAGGTTATAAATCAAGTGAGAAGTAGGGTCATTTTCTCATTGACTAGACTAGACTATACAAGCCTTAAAAAAAAGAATTGAAACTTAAATCAATCAGACTTCTTTTTGAGAGGAGTCGCCCCCTGCTGGCTGTCAGAAAGAATGCAGCTTTAAGACACTTCTACATTGGCTTCACTGGTTGCCCCTTGCCTCTGACCCCTAACACTGACTGATGTTATCAGGGCCTATCCTGTTAGTAGTAGTATATTGTGTTTATTTTGGTTAATGTATTGTCATGCCTAGTCTTCTCAGTGCAGTGAGGAAGTGTTCATTTCTCTACTTTCAACAGTTTACCTTCTTCCGACTTGTTTTTTTCTATCTAGAAAATGAGACTGTCGTCACCAACGTGACTTCCACGGAGAGCGACGGCTGGCGGAGTTGTGTGGAGCAGGAAGAGGTATTGAACCTTGGCTTCACCATTGGCTCTTTCCTCTTGAGCGCAGCCACTTTACCTCTGGGGATCTTGATGGACAAATATGGGCCGCGCCCACTGAGGCTCATTGGCAGGTGTGACAGACAGTTATTTTATCATTTGATTTTTTTATCTGTAGATGAGAATTGTCTCCATATGAATTGAAAATGACATTGAAACCACACCCAGATGTGCTCTGACATCCCTGTGTATATTTCAGTTCCTGTTTCGCAGCCTCCTGTGCAATGATAGCTGCAGCTACATATGACCCTGAAGGTGAGACACCACAACATCAATACATCAAAACCTTGAATTATCATGCTTCAAGCTTCCTTCAAACCAATTCCGCTACTGCAACAGCATTCCCACAGAGATACAGTACTTTACAGCTCCACTTATTTTTGTAGTTTTGCAAACAATTATGGAAACACTTAATCACCAGCTTCACTGTGAGACACTGCAACATCTTCACAACAGACTCCAACAGTTTAAAGGGAACATAACATTCTCATTTTCAGGTTCATACTTGTATTTTGGGTTTCTACTAGAACATGTTTACATGCTTTGATGTTCAAAAAACACATTATTTTTCTCATACTGTCTGTCTGAATATACCTGTATTCACGCTCTGTCTGAAACGCTATGCCATTCCAACAGAATGGCAACGGAATTGCGTTGCTAGGAAACAGCTTGGGTCCATGTTTACTTCCTGTCAGCTGATGTTATTCACATACACTGCAACAGGAAATAAACTTGGAAACATTTAGTATGTTTACATTTAAAACTGTGAAATGGTCTAAATATTGTAGATTTGTGACATCACAAATGGACAGAAATCCTGACGGCTTGTTTCAAACGCACAGTTTCTGAATACGGGCTGTGTGTATTTCTCCGTATATTGAGTGTTTTGATACTTTCACAGTATTTATATATCACTTAAACCTGCTTTATAATATAAAAGACATGAAAATCTCACTTTTTACAATGTGGGACCTTTAAGGAACTTGGAAGAGAAAGAACAATTAATACTCAAACTATGTATATTTTGTAGCCTGTCATCCTGGTTCTTCACTTTGACCCACCCTATTTACCATCATTTTCTACGCAATGAGATTATAACTGACATGTTGGACGCACTCACTTTCAGGTGGGAATGATGGGACAAAGGTACAAAAATGAACGTCCACATTGAAAAAAAAAACAATTTTACCATTCAAATTTTTTTTTATGTTAATCTTCATTTCCATGTGTTCCATCAGTGCTGTCTGTCCTCATCTTCCTCGCTGTCTCCTTCAACGGTTTTGGAGGAATCTGCCTGACCTTCACTTCACTCACAGTATGATTCCCACTCAAACACAGGCACACACACACACACACACACACACACACACACACACTTTGCGGACTAGCCTATCAAAATGTAGTGACAACTGAACCAGTACTTAACAATATAGTACCTTGCAATGAAATATAGCTACTTATATTACAAAATTCCGGTTTGTCGCAGTGGCAGTGGGTGAGGTAAAGTAGCCCAGATGTTCCTCTCCCTAGCTATTTCCTTCATCTCCTCCTGAGGAATCCTGAAGTGTTCCCAGCAAGCCCCCAGGAAGAGCGCCGGTCGTTGATGCCAATTTTCATAGTGGCCAAACGGCAGTACTACAACCTCTGTGTCCGTCACGTGATGCCATTGGGCCTAAAAAAATACTTTTTCTCATAGACTTACATTGGGAAAGAGACGTCTGTAACTCAGCGGATAATTTTTTTTGGATAAATCAACTTCCCATCATTATTATTTAAATCATTAGGTCCTAAAAGCTGCATTTGACAGCTTTTAGGACCTAATGATTTAAATAAGGGCTATTAGAGTGTTCATACTGGGGAGTTGATTCACCTTAAAAGGAATTACCTGCTGAGTAAGAGACGTCTCTTTCCCAATGGTCGTCTATGAGAAAAAGCTTTTTTGGGCCCAATGGCATCACGTGACGGACACGGAAGTTGTAGTACCGCCGTTTGGCCACTATGAAAATTAGCATCAACGACTGGTGCTCTTCTTGGGGGCTTGGAGCGGACCGGGGTACTCAGTTGGTTGCGGTCTACAACCTCACAGCTAAATGCCACTAAATCCTACACACTGGTCCTTTAATGCTGAGTTATCAGATACCTACCACGAGTTGGTGTTCAAATCATCTGTTCGCTGAATGGAGAGTTCATATTTTCGGCGCAATGGGACTTCGGAATAATAGCAGTTTTTTGGGGAGATAACGGGCTGTCAGACAAATAGACAAATGGGCTTTTGAGTCCAGTGTGACATTTTTTCAGACTATTGGGATTTTGGAATAATGGACCATAGGAACATGGCATTGTACCCTCTACATCTACAAACATAAAGTTTGGTATTCATGTTCCAAACAGTGTGTGCGTGGTTATGACTGCTCTTTGTGTACCTGGGATTAGACGCACGGGTTCATCTGTGTATGTGTGTGTGTGTGTGTGCGTGTGTGCGTGTGTGCGTGTGAGTGCGGGCAAAGCAGCACATGCTGTTCCACGTATTCAAAATTCTCTTGCGACCTCTCAGCCAATCCAAAGCATGGGCGGTCAACACACCCTCCGACGGCCCTGTCCCCTTGTCAACACCATCTCTCTCTCTCTCTGTCTCTCTCTCTTTCCCTCCCACTTCCTGACCTAGACATGGTCATTGTGGCCTCACTGCTGTCATTCCCGGTCTGGTGTGTGTTTCTGTCTGCTGTGTTATTATCTTGTTGATAAGCTCTTAACATATCTACTTGATACAAACAGTGTACATTTCCAGCTAACCTAACTAGCTGCAAACACACTCTGCTCTGTGTAATTTGACAAGGCAGTTTGTACTATAGGTTTTTGTTTTAACTTCTGACGTGTCATGGAAAACCTGGAAAATAGTTCACCAATTTTCCAGTCATGGAAAACACATGAGAGAAAGGTCAAATGTCCTGGAAAATCTTGTGTTGTCCTTTAGCTGAGAATGAACTACTACACCATCTATCAGAGCTCCCCAAAACAGATAACACTGCCACCTGAAAGGGGCTAAGTAACGCATTACTGTAATATTATCACGTTGTTATTAATGTTGTGAAACAGCTTTTTACGTGTGATTTTTCCCGGTAACAACGGGATGGTTACCATGAAACGGTCACGGTTGTGTTCAGGCAACAAAACCACTAAGTTAAGTTTAGGAAAAACATCATGGTTGAGCTTGAAATAAGTACGTAAACTAAGTAAAATACGTACGTAAACAACGTAACACAAGTATGTAAATCACATGACGAACGTTACTTCAAAATAACTCGGCAAAACTGGGACATGAACAGCGGTCTCCTGGTTGAAAGTCCTGTTTGTTTGACCCGTCCTCCGCCCGTCTCCCGCCTCCCACTTCCCGCCTCCCACCCACAACGTAAGCAGTCTGTCTCACTTTTTATATTACGTCACTAGCTATTAGCGTAGCATATCCAGTGTAAACAGACTGCATGGAATGAAATGACAAAACACGAACGTTGTTGTTATTGCATGCGAAATGACTTACAAATCGCCACGTCATTCATTCTCCATCTGGTGATACCGGTGCTGAAATTGAATTGGGTCCACAGACAGAGTGGGCCGGTCAACAGACCAATTGGAAGAAGGGGCAGAAGATGAGAGTTCATTTGTTTCCTTGAACAATGTTTTAGGTAAACAGTTTAGGTAAATGGAGTTTTGATCACCATCTCGCCCTGAATACGGCTTTGAGAGTCGAGAGGAATCATATAATACATCTGCACCATCAGCTGAAAGTAAATGACCTTCAGATAATACAAATCATGACTCAATATTTCGTCTCTTATCTCCTTTCAGTCGAAACAACCGCTGTTAGCAGCTAGGACCAGTACTGAAAATAAATAAAATCTCACTCATTTCCAATCTTATGTAGATTTGTCTATTTGTGTTCATAGATTTTAATAGAAATATGAGAGCATACTGTGTCCATACATCACTTTAATTTAATAACATACCCGTTGGGCACATCTGTAATATTAACACAGGTCAAAAAAGCTCATGCAGTTCCAGTTAATAGAATCTACAAGGGGTGTGTTTGAACCTTTTTTCTCTCAGAGTAGGAAAGCTTTTATCCAGTGAGTTTAGAATTTGTCAGATTAGAACCTTTGGGATAAGAGGGCGAAAAACACACAAGCAGAGTACACAATGAACTACGTGATTGTCAAAGAGCCAAGAGACCCTGAGAAGGACATCAGTCTACAGTGTTGACAGAGGTGGAACAGCTCTGTGTTTGTCAGGACTGTCAATAGAAAACAGTGCCCCACATTGCAATAAACCACTAAACTACTGTCCCCATGACCGGATTACGCTGTCTCCTACTAAATACACTCCCATACAACTAAACTGCATTCTCAATTACGTTTAGAGGGGAAACGTATTTAAACATGTGGTTAAATTGTAAATTGAAATGAAACAAAAATGCAACAAGATTACTTGGTTATATTTAGTCAACAAAACTACTTAGCTAAATTTAGTAAAACATCATAGTTTGCTTCAAATAATGTTACATTATTTAAGTTGCCTTCTTTACAGAGAAGCCTATAATAA
>CAKALG010018804.1:0-10677 GCA_916700815.1 Helicolenus hilgendorfi | reverse complement strand
CTCCATCTATCACACACACACACACACACACACACACACACACATACACACACACATACGCACAAACATATATCAATACCTCGTAAAGCCTAATGGGAACTCATCAACCGGTAATTTTATTATACAAGACCTCCCTGACACCCCACCGTCTGGTCGTCAAGTCACGCTTTCTCACTTTATGATGCATTGCTATCATTTACACAGCAGGGTGGTTTGTATCATCGTCTGCCGGCCTCATCAATCTAACAGCAGTCTTTGAAGATTTTTTTGGAGTCTGGGTCCCATAAATGAGATGCAAAATAGCAGAATGTGTTCCCCAAGCTATAAAATCAATATGTTTGTGACAGGAAAATTATAACTGTGGCTGAAGCTGATGTGCTGCCGCTGGATTCCATAGCCACTGAAATGTAGGAGGTGGTTGAATAAAACACTCAGGCTACTGGGTAAATAGTTTAAAAGACAAGGGACATTTGATTGGATGAATCCCTCAAAACTGGTCCTGAATTCTGCCCACTACAGCAGACAAAATCTAACTAGCTTGGTTAAGTGTTAAAGGAACAGTGTGTAACATTTCAGGGGGAGCTATTAGCAGAAATGGAATATAATGTTCATAACTATGTTGTCATTAGTGTGTATTCACCTGAAACTGAAAATCATTGTGTTTTTGTTAGTAGTTCTCCGACACGCTTGAGAAACTGCCACAACATGAGCCGCCGAGTCCAAAACAGTGGTGCGGCAAGCCACTGTCTGTCTTCTGTCGCTCCTAAAGTCGTGTTATTATGGTATGGGTGGTTGCAATCTGCAACCACGCCAATAGATGCTGCCAAATCCTACATAATGCACCTTTAGCTAAAGTAAACTACTGATTATGAACCTTAAAGCTCTACTGGTTGTCTGTTAATGGTTAAACTAATATATTGCTTTAATATACCCGATATTATGAATATTAACTCCTAACTTCGTTCACAAACGACAGCCTTTTTCTTTATTTTGAAGACACATTTTTACATCAGGTGTGAACTGCGACCCGTCCCATCTGTATCTACACAGTTTGGATATTATGCAGATGGCAGGTCTTAACAGGTCCATAGACATGTAATGACATGTGATATTACAAGTGCCTAATGCCCAAAGTTGTACTATTTTTGACTGTTAATTTTTGCCAAGTAAACACCGAGCCCTCCTTTGTTTGCGAGGCTGTTTGTAAAGGTCAACCAGCACACCTCTATTACATCAGAGACCTTTACAGCCACAGGGAAAAGGTACCGGAGATGAGTCAACAGCAAAAGCACGACTTTACTTTAGTCGGGTCAGACGCTGCTTGGCCTCCATTGTCTGCTGCCGAGCCAGCTGTCCTTTGGGAGCTGCTGTGTCAGCTCACATTAGCTGTGAGTGACACAGATCAGAGCGAGCCAGTGGTGGCCAGGTGGTCTCTCTGACTCAATGGTTCCTACTAACAGACCCACGGTAAAACGGAGGGAGGACAACAGTAAATCACTAACAGGAACTGGTGGAAGAAACAGCCATGGATGAAGAGATCAAGGGCGAACGGAGGAAGAGGCTGCTCATACGTGTGTCTCTGGAGATTTAAAATCATTCTAATATATTTATAGCTTAATAAATGTGATTCAGAATTTGTATTGACGCTAAACCAGTGCTAACTAAACAAGTCGTTTTATGCCTTTTTGCAAATGCAGGGTTATCAAACCTCTAATCACCTTACTGTAAAAGCTCCAGATTAGCAAACAGGAACATATGCTAGATCTTTGTCCTCGACATCAATCTCTTGCTTAAGAATTCTATTCAATTCATTGTTTTAAAGGAACAGTGTGTAACATTTTGGGGGAATTATTAGCACAAATGGAATATAATATTCATAACTATGTTTTCATTAGTGTATAATCACCTGAAACTAAGAATCGTTGCGTTTTCGTTAGCTTAGAATGAGCTCTTCACATCTACATAGGGAGCAGGCCCTCTTCACGGAGTCCGCCATGTTGTTCCGCCATGTTTCTACAGTAGCCCAGAACGGACAAACCAAACACTGGCTCTAGAGAGAGCCTTACATGTTTTCATGTTACCTGAAGGCCACCGTAGTTTGCACGCTTGTGAAACTGTGGTGACTGTTTTGCACTCTGCGGCTCACGTTACCGCAGTCTTGGAAAGGGAAGAGTGAGCGGATAGGTACTCAGTTGGTTGCAATCTGCAACCACACCATTAGATGCCGCCAAATCTTACACGCTGTACCTTTAACCTCCCAGACTCAAAAGACATGCATGATATAGGCTAACTGGTGACCATTATCTCCCCGCAGGTGTGAATGTGTCTGTCAGTCTGTGTGTCAGCAGCACTGTGGCGACCTACAGGTTCGACCGCCTTTCACCCAGTGTGTGCTGGGAAAGGTTCCAGCTTCCTGCCACCTTGTGCAGGATAAAAGCGGGTACTGAAACAGACGGATGGGTTATTGATTTTTGTTGCATCCCTGTGGTGTCAGCACAGTGACCGCAAAGAAAGATGCACGCTTGGCTTTTCAATTACCCAACAGTGGTTTAGTAAAGTGCTGCAGGCTGATGACAGATATTCATCTGCTTCACCAGCTTACTATTTGGCTTCATTTCCATTTCCATAACACAATCTGCACTTTTCCAATACCGCTCTAGCACTGAAATGTGTAACTAATTGAAAGGCAACAATGTCCCACTTCTGTCTCCTCGACTTACAGAGTATGAACTCTAATTTGACCCTCCTCTCACATTTTCCTTTCCACATGTGGACTCCCATGAGGCAGTTCAGCAGTAGGGCACGCTCGCAGACACCGACGCCTGACTTATATAACCCTCCTTTTTATTGCAACATAATGACAACGCGCCGCGCTCGCTTTACCTTTCATCCAAGTTCCTGTCAGCGCGCTCTTCTTATTGACATTCCCCAGAAATTTAAAGGCAAGGCAAGGTCCCACCCATGAGCTGTTAACCTCCGCAGCCTTGCAATGATCATAATTTCACAATCTACATCTCAAACTGAAAACCATAACTTGTAGCAAAACTGTTAATAAGTCAACTTTAGACCACCGCTGAGACATTTGGTGATAGCAAGGCATTTAAGATGGATAATGGATTATGAAACACACATCTATAAAAGCTAACAGCTAAATCAGAGATTTGCATAGTGTTGCGTGTGTTGGATTAGGCTGTGGACTGGAATGTGGAGAGGGAATGTATGGTATGTTTGCCTATCTGTGTGTTTACTATTGCTATCCAATCATGTACAAAGCAGGAAAATATTTTTGCACTGACAACACTGGTATCATATGAAATTAGAAAAACCAAGGAATCCATTGGTAAAAACCATGTCATACTAGCTTGTCATGAAGGAGGTTAAATAACGCTCCAAACTTATGCTTAATTTTGGTGAGGAAAAACTGTCATAGCCATTTTTAAGGGGGTCCCTTGACCTCTGACCTCAAGATATGTGAATGAAAATGGGTTCTATGGGTACCCACGAATCTCCCCTTTACAGACGTGCCCACTTTATGATAATCACATGCAGTTTGGGGCAAGTCATAGTCAAGTCAGCACACTGACACACTGACAGCTGTTGTTGCCTGTTGGGCTGCAGTTTGCCATTGTATGATTTGAACTTTTTTTTTTTTTGCAGTACCTGTGAGGGTTTCTGGACAATATTTGTCATTGTTTTGTGTTGTAAATTGATTTCCAATAATAAATATATACATACATTTGCATAAAACAAGCTTATTTGCCCACTCTCATGTTGATGAGAGTATTAAATACTTGATAAATCTCCCTTTAAGGTACATTTTGAACAGATAAAAAATGTGCGATTATCTAGGGACAATCACGCGATTAATCGTGATTAAATATTTGAATCAATTGACTGCCCTAATAATGATATAAATCATTTGTGCAGCCAAAGGGCTTCTGAGAATAAAGTGTACCTCTTTTACTGGGAGAGTAAAAAAATAAAGTCAAAATGTAAAGCACAGCAATAGCGGCTGTGTGAGTGGAGATAAAACGGATTTCTCTGATGAAATATTTACTTCTCTGAAAATAAAAAGTATGGAAAGTCGGCAGCAAGTCTTCCTTCAGTGCTCAGCAGCGTGCATTTTTGCAGCAGGTGCACTGCTATTGATGGCCTTTCAGTCTTTTTCTGTTTCACCGTAATCTCTCAATGGCAGCAGCTTAGGTTTGAGTGCCATCTTCCTTTTCGCCCTCATCGTCTCCTCTTATATATGCTCATCTTTTCGTTCCCCCTTTCATGCTCTCTCGTTTCTTCCCTCCTTGCATTTCCTCCTCTAACCCCCCCATAACCCACCGACCACCGACCACCGACCACCATCCATTTCTCCTAATCCCATCGCTCCGTCTCCCACATTTTTCTCAACTCTCCTCATTTCTCAGATTCCCCCTCTCCTCGGCTCTCGTCTGCTGACGGCCACTGATGTGGTCTCCTCCAAAACCTCCTCCGTCAGCCTTTCCACCCGTTTGGTGAACCGCGCTGCCGCGACTGTGGTGATTACAACATCAACACAATAAGAATCAGTTCCATGCTTCTGCTTTCATACCATTTGGCGGGCTTTTATGATACAATTCTCTCATCCGGCGGTCAATTATTAACTTCTTGCGTGCTCGCATTGTACCCTTTCATCTTATTCCATGTATAAATACTGCACCATATGTAGCATGGGTCTGTAGAATTACTAAGCACGTGGCGAAAGGCTCCCTCTTCATCCCTTTCCGCTTACTGTTTTTGTTTGTAGCGCATGTGCCGACTACAAGAAGGCCCCACAGGCATACAGTCCACGTTTCTCCTTGAGGGATCGCAGATTTAAAGCCACCGAGGAAATTCCAAGACGCATTCCTCTCTGACGAGATTCGACTTGTTTAGAAGTTTCTCAAACAAAAAGAATAAAACTCGACAGAGAAAATGTATCAAAAGCATGGTGAGAGAGAGGTACAGTAGAAAGGAGGCGCCGCTGTGTAGAGAAAGCGTGGTAAAGCACACCCCATAATACTGAATAAAAGGGCATAGTATCCTAGCAACAAGCGCAAGGAGAAGCTGCTTGCTCTGCAGTGTCCTCTGCTGCTCCTGGATCTTCAACCTTGCATCTTTCTTTTAGAGGTTCTCCTCAACAACCCTCTAGGAGATACTTCCCATTCTTTGTCCTTCTACTTCCTGTTAGGACACTCTGTTGCACCCTAATAAGGGCACTTTCATTTAGCGTACATGCCGTTTAACAGCGTTGCGTCTTCTAAAGGGTTTAAGAGAGTGCCTGGGTTCATACAGTGCATATCATACGCAGGGCTACGTGCCATGTATTTAAAAGAGTGGTGGGCAGAGATGCAGCGCTGGATCCCGCTCTTCAAATCCTTTTAACGGAGAAGCCCTCCCCTCCAAACCCTCTGCCACGTTTTCAGAGAGCCTCGGCGGCAGCGCTACAACATCAATGGTTTTAATCGCCTTACATCTTTTGTTGACTGAGAGGAGAGCGAGCAAGACAGAGAGGATATATGGGAGATAACACACTGTAAAAAAAAAAAATCTCCTGAAATCCCTCTTGGCTGGCCTCGTTACTCAATTAATATATTGCAGATTGAGATCAAAAATAGTGATGGGTCGCTACGGAGACAGCCACAGGTCAAAGTGGGATCATCAAAGAAATGGGTGAGATTTCAGAGAGAGATTTTTCTGTGCAGTTGTGTGTGTGTGAGGCGACGCGTCGGCTGGTTCATC
This sequence comes from Helicolenus hilgendorfi, assembly GCA_916700815.1. Classification (NCBI taxonomy): domain Eukaryota; kingdom Metazoa; phylum Chordata; class Actinopteri; order Perciformes; family Sebastidae; genus Helicolenus; species Helicolenus hilgendorfi. Next base: position 4,926 of record CAKALG010018804.1, on the reverse strand, counting down.
GAGTTCACTCATCAGTCTAACCTCGCCCAGACATCGATGAAAATTTCACAGCTGCAGATCCATCAATTGCAAGCATATTATATAATGCTACAGTGCAGCCTTGCAGTGGCCTGTGATGTCACTTTAAAGTTATGATCTATGATTTTTCATAGTGGCCATTTGATCTATTTGAACTCTGTAATTGACAACTGAAAAATTCTCATGAGCCCAACAAGAGAGCCGTCATGTTGTTAGATAAATTAATTTGAGTATGTAATATGCTACTATACTGCTTACAAGGGTATGGAAGGAGCTTCAAAGGCATAATTTAGCATATCATAAGCATAGACTGTATATAAGAAGCGGACGTAGTCACCGTGGCGTCACCCATTGGTTTGTGGACTGCTGTTTTAAAGCCTCGAGTTCAGCATTTTGCACTGTGAAAGGGTTAAAGTTCTAAGACAAAAACACGGACAACTCCCAGACCAGACAACGCCGTGGTAGCAACCTGTCAATCACTAAGTAGCCACACCCTGAAGCATACCCTGCTTTGTGGTCTATCTGACTCTAAATGGGACCATAATTTACTATTGGCTCATTTTCTCATTGACTTCTATACAACCAGACTTCTTTTGCAACCGGAGGAGTCGCCCCCTGCTGGCTATTAGAAAGAATGCAAGTTTAAGGCACTTCCGCATTAGCTTCACTTCTCAGACCCAGAGGTAGCACACTGATCGTAAAGCATTTAATTCAAATTAATTGCTTTTAAAGCAGCCATACTCTTGATTACGATGTGCTTACAGTGCCTTATGGAGGGACACTTGAAGTGTCGACCAACCTCTGTTGCCTTAACTCCTGATTCGAAATGTGCTGATGCTGAACTCTCCCAAAAACAGCAGCGGAGGAGCGGAGAAGCAATGGGAGATCAGAAGTAAAGAGGCCACAGTGCTGGAGAGGAGAAACTGACTATAATTGACTGTCAGAAGTGTCATCTCCTCTCAGCATGTGAGTGAGAAGAGTTTGAAATATGCTGCGTGATGCCCCTCTGAAGACGAATAACCGGCTCCATTTGCCTCTTCTGACACCTTCCAACTCTATACGGAGAAATAACGGCCGTTCTAACAGAAACTTACTGCAACACAAACAGAGGGTACTTTCTCTTCCCTCTAGCCTCCATCAAAACACTCTTAAACCAAAGTCTCTTCCATTCTCCATCCATCACTCTGCAGAGCCAAGCGGCTGATGGAGTTAAAGAGGATCGGAGGGAGACCCAGGAACATCTCCAGGGTTTTAGATAATCATGTGGACATCCCTCATGGTTGTTCCATGACCTCTAATACCATGACATACATGCACATAGATGAAAGGATAAAATGCATTTGGACTCGTACCTCTCCCTCTCATCCATCACTGCTGCCAGTCATTGATTTAGTCGGACAAACTCTCTTTCTGTGAGGCCACATTTTCCTATGATTATCAGCTTTCACCTAAGCGCTTTACGATTGTGTCATTCGCATCGGTGGAATCGAACGCTCTACACTTGGCTGAGATAAATAATGACTTGCCCTTATAATCTGAGGCCAAGCCCGGTTAAGTGGGGTTGGTCTTAATATGTTTCTGATTTCAACCGGCATCAGATTGTCGCAGAGTATTTGTCAAGAGCAGCACAACTGGGACGCAGGATAAAAACAGATGAATCATTTCTGAATGAATATTTCATGTGTGGGGGAATATTGATGATATATTCACAGCAGTGAGATTTCAAAGCTGGCCTATGACCTTCCCCCATGTGACCTACCCACTTTTCACATTACCTTTTTATATATTTTACGTAATGAAGCACAAGGTGGACGGAGTGTTACAACATTTGTGAAAACATGTAGAGTTATTTATGTGACTGGTGCGGCTGCTCTTGATTCGCAGTTCTAATAAAAGCATTATCATTTCTCAAAATATTAACAGCCTCTGTGAGGCACAGTGAGCATTAAAACTAAAATGCTAACCTCAGCATGCCAACATGCTCACAATAGAAATGCAATGTTTGGCAAGTAATGTTTACCATGTAAACCCGGTCTCACAGGAAGGCGTATACATAGCACAACATTACACGGACATTCCGCATATCATGAGGACGCATTTTAATCTTTTCACGTGTCATTTGTACACCACGCAACAAAACTACAATAACATCCGCAGTTAGGATTAGGCAACAAAACCACTTAGTTAGGGTTAGAAAGAACGTCATTGTTTGGTTTAAAATTCAAAGTCAGTAGGATTCATCATCTGGGAACAACGAATGTCTGTACCAAATTGTGTGGCAATCTATCTGGTTGATGTTGAGATATTTCACAGGATAAGTGACAACTTGAACCTGCTGGGTAGCGCTAGAGGGAAAGTCAGAGAGTCACCAAAGTCAGCAAGATGTATCCTTGGGGACCATGAATGTCTGCGCAAACTTCCACGTCAATCCATCTAATAGCTGCAATGTAGATATTTCAGTCTGGACCAAAGAGGTGGAATGACATTGCCATCCTTAGGGTGATACCACTAGTGTGGCTATTAGCGAAGGAAAATATTACTGTATCTGGTAAAAGCAAAGTATTATTCCATTTGTAAGAAATTGTCTAGACACTTGGAACAAATGTTAATTCTCTTTTTCTTTCATGAACTATGTACCAGCTTTCTAATTTGGCCATGTAAAGAGATACTTCCATGTTGCCCCCCCACCAAGTCTTCTAAAAGTATAGAGATACTGATAGGAAACTACTTTTTCCACCGTTTTAAACATTATATGGATAATAACAGGCTCCACTGCCAGATGGCCACAGTGGCCTTAATGTGGAGCATTACTGGAAAGGAGGTTACACTGCAAATTCAACTAATGACCTCCACTGTAACACAAGACTTCAAAATACCACTCAATGTCACCAGATCAGTTAAGTCTTTACCCATTTAATCCAATCCCATTTGATTGATCACTTGTCATCCAAATGTTTCAACACCACTATCCAGACTCCAAGTAACAAGAACAAGTCGAGAGAAATGTCTGTCTCAAGGCCCATCCCAAACCAAAACAGATACATGTTTTCTCAAGTAACACAGTCCAGTCTTGGCACTTAAAACTGGCCTGCGAGAGGAAATTAGCCTCCAGAATAGCAGAGCAAGGTTACCTGAAACCATCCCAAAAAACTTCCTGAGGATGGAGCAACAATGTTGAGACTGTACAATTCATTCCAGATGCTTCGGCCGACTCCACATTATCTCATCCATCTGGAGGGGCTCGCTGCAAGTTTCACATTTTCTTGCAGGCGCTCCAGTTATGTCCCAACTACGGCTGTGAAGTTGTCATCTGAGCAACCAATCAAGTGCTTCAATATTTCATTATCGCAAGAGATTTTCCAGTCAGCTAAAAAATGTGCACAAATCCCAAATGAGGAGTTACGTCTCTCCTCAACTTGAAAACAAACGAGCCATTCCATGTGGCACCCATCAAAAGTGGCCCCGTGCCCACATTTTAAGCACCACAGAAAACAAATCTATAACTGTTAAACTACATGTTGGAGTGAGGAGGCAGCACTATCTAAATGCAAGCAAGGTGAAGAAGACATCTGCTGACTCCAGTCTCCAATGTCACAGCAACCTAAAGCAAAGAGCTGACAGGCAGAAAATCCAGATGAACGCCTTGTTCCTCCCAGGCCTCGAAAGGAGCTGATGAAGAGGTGTTCTGTCTCGAAGTTGCTGACTTCTGGCAACCTGGGACCGTTTCGCTGTCGAAGGTCACTGGATGTGTTGTATAGACCGAATCAAATTGCTGATGGTGAGCTTATGGTGCAACATCAGATGGGTTTTTTTTGTCACTGTGCCACCTGAATGCACTCTTTCCAACTCGCCTCTTGTGCCTCTCGTTTGCATCTTAATGAGTTGTTTAGATCTGACATATAACACAGATCGATAAGGGTCTTGCCAGGGGTGCAGTACCACCCATTAAAATCAACTTTAGCCAGTTAAGGACAGGCTGACAATGGGACAGAGGACAGGTGAGGGACCTTTGAAAAAAAACTTCCAGTGTAGACCAAGCACTTTAAAATAATGCCCTCTACATGCTGGGTTGTAGAGGGCATTCTTTTGCAAATCAATTAATGCAGGTTAACCCTTTACAACCGGATCTCCCGTGGGTGGCTGTGGGAGATTGTTGTTTGCTTGATCTTATTATCTTATCTTACCTATGGAGTGTAGAGAAATATTTTGTTCATGTTTCTACATTTAGAAATCTTTTGGATCAATGTTTTGTGTGATTATTTAGTAACATTCTATGAAATAAAACGTGTATTTTTTTTTATTTACGACACAATTTCAATACTTTTGTCCAATTATTATGGTTTATTGACTTACATAAACTTTTAGCTTATAGGTTGTACAGATTTTAGGGATGTGAAGCATTTGAACATAACAAAATAACATCACAATATCCAAAAATACTATTTATATTGCAAAGTTAAAAGGGCTGAGTTAACTAGATACTGAGAGCTTATAATGATGTTCAACTCACAAAAATAAAAAGATCTCTTGTGTCTCCGGTTTGCCAGCTGGTGAGTCACTTTGTCACGCGTGTCGAAGCTCGTTAATGAAAATCATGTGAAAATGTCAAGTTACTTTCAACGTTCCCAAAAAAGAAATTGTTTTAGACAGAGCGGCACAATTATCTGCTTCTTGTAATAACTCTTGCCCAAGCGAGGTTGATAATAAAAGCCGGTTTACTAACCGCTTATAAGTGAAAATGAGTGTCACTTGCACCACACCCTGTTTGCATGTTTTGAGAAGGTTACTTGGAAACAGTGAGCACACACACACACAGACACACACACACGCACACAGATGACCCAGCTCTGGCTGGCATCATTCTGCACGGGTCAACCCGCATGGAGGCCGACCATGCCCAAACCTATC